>PNEQ01121473.1:0-91196 GCA_003012365.1 Medauroidea extradentata | reverse complement strand
CCCCTCCGTCCACGCGCACTTGTTGGACTAGTTGCCCCTGACGAAAAATTTTCAATAAAATATTACGTTTTACAGCTTTCTTATAAGTGATAGCCATATACCCCCGTGGACATTTTTGATCAGAAATATATTTGGCATATTTTTGCGGTGTAAATTTTTACATAACATACACAGCCAGTATTTTATTGCAATTCAAATAGTTCAATCACAACAAAAAAATTATCAAAAAAGGTAATGAAAAATATGAAACCGCAAGCAAATACATCTCTCCATGGCCAACAATTTGCTTTTTATTTCAATTTTTTATCTTTCATTGCAGACGAGAAAAACTTAATTTCGTTTACATGGGTTTCCCTATACTTCAGCTCGGCTGGCCCCGCAGCAGTCAGGCCTCTTAAGCCCGTCCTTTATTACTCGTTTCGAACTGTGTGACTTTGTTTTACATATTCCATACACCACTGTTAAGGAGCTTGGTTATATTTTAGGTCAAAGGCTATCATGGCTTGACAAAAGTAACGTGTTCCAGAACGCTGATTGGTGTATGTAATGTAGGGTCACGTGTGCAGGCAAGCCAACCTCTCAACTGGCATTCAGTATTTTAGAACCTATCGTTATTTTTAGTATAGGACTTTAAGGGGGCGTGTTAGTCAATTTTATTGTATTTCCAGTTTTTGAGCCATAACGTTTGTTCAAAAGCATGGGATATATTCTTGGTAAACTACTTGACATAATGGAATCTTTCATTAATTTGTCATGCCGAATCATTGCAAGAGAATTCCTGAAAGTTAACCTGCATGAAAAATTTATTAAGGATTCCAATATTATTTATGTCAAGTAGTTTACCAAGAATATATTCTAAGTTTTGTTAAAGAGAAAATTTTGATACTACTATTTGAATGAAAGATACGGCCCAAAAACAGAAAATACAATAAAATGGTTTAACATATGTTTGAAAAAGTCATTTTCAGTCATTAAGGGCCGGGTTCAACCGTCGCCGCATTGTATTATTAAATTCGTTGTGCATTTTTTTTTTAATTTTGAGACGAAAACGTTAAATCGTTATTTTTCCAAGTATGGCAGTCTGGAATAGCTATTTTAGGCCATTTTTAGGTGCCCGAAAATGATGTTTCTAATAAACGTATTGGATTTTCAAAACTATGTCGACATAGTTAGAAGAGTGTGTTCTTTTCGTAGATATACAAATAATATACCGTATGTTAAGAAGGCTGTCTTGCATGGAGATGTGCGCGTTGGAGACGCAGAAGTCATAGGAGCGATATTATCTACTCTGACGTGAGTAGCTAGTGCCTAATCGCTCCTATTGGCCAGCGAGTGTTCCAGTTGTAGCGATGGAACTACGGGAATTTAAGCAATGATCTTAATGTTTTATCAGCGGAATGTCTGTATAAAAGTTCATTATAGACCCAATAGTTAGTTTCTTATTAATCTTAGCTGTGGATTGTACTACATAACTGTGAGAAAATACGTTTTTTCCCCCTTCAATGTTTTAAAACTCTGAAATAGTATTTCCAATGTAGGCGATGTTTTAAAAGTACTGTTTGATCTCTCTTTAAATTGTTTCTTTTCGAACACGGATAATAGTTTTACTAATAAACACATATTTTTAAACTGTAGCATAGTTGGGATGGCCTTTAAGGGCGCTGCCAGCTCCAAAGTCCTGACAGGAACAAGGTTAGGGAATTAGATGGTAAATTATATATATATATATATATATATATATATATATATATATGTGTGTGTGTGTGTGTGTGTGTGTGTGTGTGTGTGTAGCGCCCAAACCACTGGACCTAGAAAAGTGAAATTTTCAGCGTACCTTCCCTTCACGGCGTAGGCACCCACAAAGGAAAGATTTTTCGAACATTTAAAATTAAAGGGGTGAAAAAGGGCAAAACATGTTTTCGCGAAATTTACGATAACTCTCTAAACCGTTGATAAATTGAAGTCTGTTAATGTTTTTACTTCAAAACAATGCCTAAGCAAATACATATTTAATAATTTTTAGATTTTTCGCAATTCGGAAATTTAGGTGTTGAAAAGCCGTTAAATATGTTTTCAATAAATCCTCTATTTCTCTTACACCACTTAAGATATCAAGGTGATCTTTGCATCAGAATGGTGCTCATGTAAAAGTCTAAAAAGTAGTTTTAAGATTTTTCAAAATATGTCCTTGAAAGTCGCTAAGGAAATGAAACGTATTTTTGATTAATCATCCGTATTTCCTGAACCATTTGAGATTTCGAGGTGGTTTTTGCTTTAAAAAGAAGTGTACGTAAATCTCTAAAATGAGAACTCAGGATTTTTTGAAATTCGACAATTACGGGTGTGAAATGTAGTAAAATATTACATAACTCCCGAAAAGTGAATACTGACATCGGAGAAATATTTCAAAAGTTGCAATCGATAGGGTTTTTGGCTTACAAAAGACAGTTATTGATTATCATAGAGAATAGAGAAAAAATGTATTAAAAACAAAGAGGTTCTGCAATTAAAGTACGTTCAGCGAAGTGGACTGGATAAAGCTGTTTGTATTTGTTGTATTATTTAACAGCTAGCTTCACATTTCTTTGCTTTCGAACATCATTTGGGAATGTTTTCTGTTTCATTACGTATTTCTATCTTGGTGTGCTGACTGATGTTTTTCTTTTTCAGCAATATGTCATTAATTTCATCGGCCCTGTTGTTCTTTGGTGTAAGAATTTTACATTCGCTCAACCAGTCAATGGGCTTCTCACTAATGTAGAATATATCAGGATATAGCCACATTTTCTAAGATATCAGCAATTTTACTACTTCTCTTCCTAGGCTTGCAGGTATGATATCTGTCCATCAGATTCAGGATATGACCCATCGCCAATTTTGAGTAGAATATTAGAGAATTGCTCAGCAGAGATATCATTTTTAATTGATAAATATATACAGAGAATGTAGTAACACCATCAATTAATACGTAGTTAAAAGTTAGTTACTCTTTGTACAGTACACGCGGGCGAAGCCGCATTGGGACACATGGTGTGTGTGTCTATATATATATATATATATATATATATATATATATATATATATATATATATATATACATATATATGCGTTCGTGTATGTGTGTAGGTATGTGAGTGCGTGTATGTGTTTTCTCAGAAAATTAGCCACATTAGTTTTCAAGACACTAAAAAGATAAACATTAAAAGATGCTGTAGCAATGTGCAGCATCTTTAAATGTTTTTTTTCTTTTTAATATCCTGAAAACTGTGGGCAAATTAGTATTTTCAGTCTTAATAATAACACCCGAAAATACTAACCTGTAAAATTATTTTCAATATTTTTATTTTCATACAAATATTTTCCTCGCCTCAATACAGAAAATGTTTTTTTTTTGTCCGGGAGCGACATCGTGAAAGTGAACCCCACCGAACACAATAAAAGCATAATCACAACTTGCTGCAAGACATTTCAACAGCAATCTGGGTGGCCATTTAAAAAGTGCTCACTTTACCATGAACAGCCTATGTGTATACAGGATGACCGTGAATAACTTTTACAGCTCTTTGTCACGTTGTAGGTGATGCGAAGACGAGTAAAATTATACAGTACACATACGATCGCGGAGGCTGGGAAGTGCCCGTAAATTGTCCCACAATTGTGGTATTTGAGGATCAAAAACTTCGTCGAAATAGCAACTACTGTGAATAAGGTTGACAGAGGTGATTATGGAGCTGGCAAGGAATGAAAAGATAGAGAGAACTGCATTTCCCCATGATATTCCGCCTACCTTCGGTATGACCACATACGAGTCCCACATGTGAGATCCTGGGAGTGACCCCGACCGGACATCGCATCTGAATCGCCTTAGAGCGGTGCGGTTGATACACCTTCGCTGTTGCCTGAACTATAAGCTCACCGACTTGAAGAACTGGTTGACGTCACTTCTGCAATGTCTTGCTATTTCAACGCAGATTACAACTTTCGAAAACCACAATTTGTGTGTCAATCTACAGGCACTTCCAGCCTCTGCGACTCTAAGCGTACTGTATAATTTTGTTCCTCTCCACATAACCTACAACGTGACGAAGAAATTAAAACGTTGTTCAGGGACATTCTGTATAGTTTTTTTTTATTCAAGTAGCTGTAGGCGGGGCGTAGCACGAGGGCAGTGACGTGGGTGGCTATGAAGGTCGCTGTGATTCACCACACCAGGCTAGCAGGTCCATTCATATAGGCGCTCCGTATACACGCTGTACAACAAGCACTGTACGTTGTACCACCCCCTTACCTTCCACCAACACACTACCACCTCTCTTCGTATACGCCTCAGTACTTACACACGCCAGACAACCGTCCATGCCACAGAAACCACATCGTTATAAACTGACCTAGGCTATATATAGAGATGAAGGTATATCGCGAAAATGTTTTGTGCCAACATTTCCTTGTAGTTATTTGCATCATGTAATTGGTAGGGTTAGGAATATTTCATTTAAATTACATAATCGCTGGCTTATCTAAACATTATTATAGCACAAACATAGAAAAACAAATTTATCAGAACTAATAAATCAAGCGTGCAATATCTTAGTCGTGTTGTTTCCCACCAAACGCTATGATAAATACCAGCAAAGCTGTTAAATAGCAGCGACATCTGGGGCAACGAAAGCAAAAGCACAAACACAGCGATGCAATAAATTGTAACTTAGCTGACCCCGTGTGCAAATAAAAAGCAACTGCTGCTAACAAAAAGCAGGGGCAGGAGACAAGAACAAACCAAACACTGATTTGAACAAGAACTAGATAAATGTCTGTGCAATGAGAAACTAACATACTTAATTATCCATGATTGTTATTTAATATTCTCAACTGACGGTACGGGTAAAACTGACCCTGACTGATTTCGTTTAACGAGACAAGATAGTTACACATTAAAAAAATTCTAATTTTCTGTGAAAATTGCCTAAATTATTGCCGAGGTATTTTCACTCAGAGTACAATAAAAACAATCCAACTATACAAAGTGGTTAAATATATACTTTTAATTGACCTGTACAAGACGGAACTGATGTGTACTGACGTAGTGGTCAACGTAAAGAAATATGAACTTAAGCATCTTAGCACGCGTTAATTTTTTTCTTCTTAAAAAATTTGTGGGTTTAATACTACAACTAGATAACTACGTATCTGGAGATATCTACTTGTAACAATGAAAATAGTTTTCGTCTTGCATGAACTTAATTGTAGAAATGCAAACTTGTGTTGCAAAAAAAAAAAAAAAAAGACAAATATATACACACCCATGGGAACAATCATAAGGGCGGTGTAGACATCTGCAGGTAACTTAAACTTGGAAAAATTAAGTTATCTAGTTATGTTATTAAACCCACGAATTTACAATTTTAAGCTATGTATGTATATATATATATATATATATATATATATATATATATATATATATATATATATATATATATAGAGAGAGAGAGAGAGAGAGAGGAGTGGTGGCTATACTTACTACAAACAGCTGCAAAATTGAGAAGACATTGTTTAGGAATACACAAGAATTTGTTCTTAAGTTCAGGAATACTGCTATCCGAATTTTGATATCTGCTTTCGTTCTGGTGTAAAAAATTCATATCGCTAAAAAAGATGGAAACTAGAGAGCATGGCCTCGAGTTTGCATGATAGCGAGGCTGTCGGCAGTTGTTCTGCTGTCGTACGAGGCAATAACCACGTAGGAACTACTGGTGCTGGGGAAAGTGTGTGTACTTGAAGGAACCGTGACTGTTCAAGGCGTGACGTGTAACGTCTGCTGCAGAGCTACGTTATACAGACTGGCAGGCCGGCCAAGAAACACTTTGATGTCATCCCGCCAACCGACAACACAGCTAGGTACAGCAACTACATATACAGGGTGCATCACAATAACTATTACATACTGTATTGTTAGGTAGAGAAGACCTCTCAGGCTGTCACCATGGGCATCACCAGGATTTAGTCCAGGGAGGGGGGGGGGAAGGGCTAGCAATTAATAAATTATAATTATTCGTATTTTTACCAAAGAACCGTAATTTCCTTCGTTACACTTATAAGGACCGCAATTTAAATAATTCGGATATTAGTCTACAAGTGCACAAAACAATATTTGCATATAAATTTAATAAGCATTACACACACACACACACACATACATTCATATATATATATATATATATATATATAATATATATATATATATATATATATATATATATATATATATATATATATATACACACACACAAGCCCTCGTAAGTATAGGTTATAATTAAGAAATGTGATGCAACATTTTGTTTTATATAGAAAATTCTCATCAGTTAAAAAAAAAAAAATGCCCTTTTTGGCTTACCCCCTTTTTTTCCTGCTGACGCCCATGTGTCACCTCTGATGCAGAAATTATTTATTTTCATTATACAACTGATTAGTCAGATCAATTACTGACGATGTTTCTTGATATGAATATTACAGTTTACGATTCTGTGCTACCTTTTGCACGTAATTCGCAAAGGGGTTATTTGCCTTTCATTAAACTGTGAGAAATTATTACCCTCTCAAATTTTAAATTTTGTTAGTAGTTTCTTAGTTACGCTTAATGAGTTCGTATATAACGTCCACATAGCAAAGTAAGGTATTTAACTAGGGGCCTAAGCCCCTATTGTAATATTTTAAAAATATGTACTTAAAATATTGAAACAGGAAGATATTAAGAAATGTTCCGTTGCAATGTTAGCAGGATATGATGAAAGAAAAGAACCTGCTACGCCAGAGTGCACTACAAGAATTGCTTGAAGTAGGATTCCTGCTGTTCACAAAGCGTACTTCCGACGCACGTTTCCATACAAACGCTGAAAAATACCTGGTGTGGGCTGAATAACTTCTGTTTTTGACAAAATCCTTGCAATAACTTCCTCCGAATTCACAGGAGTCTCATAATATTAACATTTACTAACAGATTGCTTGTCGTAACTTAATCTACTAAGTGCTCTCTATAACATAATCATTAAAGAAAGGAAAATTTCAAGAGTTCAGTTACCGGCATGTTAGACTCCACTGTCCTATACACACTCGAGCCCGTCCATTCGTTCATTGTCTATTGTTCCAGTGTGTAGCAACTAGTAGACAAATGGCCGGGGCTTGTGTATAATAGGACAATGAATTATAGCATGTAAGTAATTGAACTCGTGTAATATTCCTTTCCTTATTAATCGTATGTCATAATTATTCTGATGCAACCTGTAGGCCTAAACTATGGTTAACTGTTGTGCTGCTTTTTGCAGTTCAGTTCTTTTTACGTGTTGTCCTATATTATGTGATGGACCAAAGATATAATGCAATTGAATTCCTTAAGGACTCTGCCTACCTCGGAGCGCGGCGGCAGCAAGGATAGGGCATTACAGGTTACAGTATATTCCTAAATATCTCAGTCACTTTCAAACCTACATAAATGCCACCACTGACTTTTTTGTTCAGTACGATACGGCTCACGCTGCTACGGAATCTTTTAGCAAGATATAGCAATACCCTGAAAACTATGAGCAAATAAGTGTTTTCATGCCGATTAAACATTCGAAACCCTGTATTCATAACATTCTTTTCACATTTTCGTTTACGTCGCAGTATTCTCCTCGTATCAATGCAGAAAATGGTTTTCATCCGAAAGCGATATCTCAAAGGGTGACAGAGCTACTCGGAATTCAGTTTAACATGTAAAACCCTATCCTTGCTCCCGCCGCGCTCCGAGGTAGGCAGAAGCCTTAAGCAAATGTCCTTCGAAAAGTCCTGCGTTTAAAAAAATTGTATTTAACCTACGTTAATTACAGGTTTGGAGTTTTTTTTTTTTTTAACAATGTTTCAGTTTCGATTATTAATACAAATCATATTCAAATTGTAACATTACAATTCACGAAAAACAGTTCATGAAGCATAATTAATTCTAAAACAAAACTAATGAGCGTCTCAAACCATATAATATGTAGACTGTAAAGTAGAGACTCGCCAACTTAAATTTAAATATGTATTACTGATGTTTTATTAAAAAAAAAAAGTCTTGTCAATTGACACGAACTGTTGGTTATTTTTAGAGACCGGAAAAATTCGTGAGTTAACTGAAGTGTAGGCTAGCCACCAAGAATATCTGTGTATTCAAACAAACAACATGTGCTCATTAGCTACTCGCAGATACAGTGGTATGGGGCATATTAAGGTATATTTATATTATTGACTCAGAGACTTCCAGTGAATGTCAAATAAATCAAAGACCAATAGGTAGGGCGCGGTAGTTTTCGCGAAAAGATTTCTGCCCCACTTTGTTTCAGCGTCTTACGTACACATCTGCAGCTCAACTTCATGGCTATTGGCAGAGTGTTTTTGTGCAGAGTCGTTATTCATTTGACTGTGCCAATCAGTACACGGATAACTGCCACACATCACGTCTGTGAATTGCGGGTTTAACCTCCAGACGCTGGGTGTTACGGCATCCAATCACTGACCACATAGCAAAGATGCAGGTGCGCACGTATGTCACTGAAACAAAGTGCTGCAGAAATATTTTCGCGTAAACTACCGGGCCCTACCAATAGCGAAAGTTACATGATCTTATAGTTGCTGAAATTCTAGCGTGTGTGTAGAAGAAAACGCGAATATTTCAAGTCTCTAGTTATAACGTGAAAAATGTGTTTTATATAGTATATATGGGTAAATTACTAGACCATCCTAGGCTCCAATTCGTAGAGGAATATTGTGAAGTTAATAATTTTCAAATATCTGTTTAGCAACTCGTCCGTCATCAGTTTTTTTTTTTTTGTTGTTGTTTTGAGTCAGTAAATAAAATAATACCTCAAAACTCTTAGAAGTGTCAACACGATTGGCTGAAACGTAATGTGCTTCTTCGGAGTTTGGCGCGGCAGGTTGTGGACTCGGAGTCGTCTGCGTAGATCCCGTAATATCAATTGTTATTTGATCTTCGCACGTATTTGTCACAGAGGACTTCGCACTTGACTTAGAAGCGGGCACGACTCTAGTCATCGATGAATTGAATGTACATAGTGAGTCGTCTTGTTTATGGAGATCATGAGTCAAACTGTTCCGTTGAGAGGGAGTGGAGGGGGTAAGTCTTCGTACAACAGTAAACTGGCATTTGAACTTCGATTACTTGCTATGTATGCCAATATTTTCTACCCACTACGTACGGTACAGTGACTTCTGAGGAGACAGGAGTTATCGATTGTGGGCAAGGAGTTGGGAAAGAATTGTCGCTGGTCGTTGGACGAAATGTAGTGTGAAAATAAAATTTTGAATTTGTTAGTGCAAATTTCTTTAATTTCAGCCGAAGATAAATTATTTTTTGACATTAATACTGAATTTCAGTTACTAGTTGGTCGTCTTATCCTAAAATTCTGATCCTGGTGAGGTCGTCCCGAATTTCAGACACGGGAAACGGGACGTCAGTGACGGTCGTTGGCCTAAGGGTTTCCTCAGGTTTCTGCAGTCTTCACTGCTCTTGTATTCCGTCGCGTTCCACTCTCACCTCACCTCGTCCACTCATTGGACTGGCTGGAAGTGTTCCTCGGGTAGAACCCCGGAGTCTGGAAGAGGAGTAAGAAACAGCACTCCTTGTCAGGTTAAGAGAGAGATCGTTGCCTCCTGAATTTTTGTATTTTGTTTCATAATTTTACTTTTGGATACATTTATGAAACTTAAACCTTACTGCAGAACAGAATACATATTTATAGAATTTTAGACATCATAGACATCATAAATTTTTGTTTGTCGTTGTTCTGGTTGCAGATCTAATTATAGTTACAAAATCCTCATGACTTTCTTAACTGCAATTATATCTGTAACAACAGTAACAGCAAACAAAGATTTATGATATATGAGAGTTTATCAGTATGTACTCTGTATTCGGAAGTTTGGTTAAAGTTCCATAAATTAAAAAAAACCAAACGTTATGACATAAAATACAAACATTCAAGGTGGCGATGATTTGTCCTTCTTAAGGTTAATTCTCTTACAGGATAGGAAGATAATCGGATTTATTATGGACGAATTTGGCACTTGTTACGCTAATATCGGTAAGAGGTTATTTCATGCTGGGGCATATGGAGAGTACTTCAGGTGCAAAATCGAACATTGCCGAAGATCGAAGTTTCCTCCATATAAGCAACAGGATAAATTTAACCCATTACAGATACCAGTGCGACTAGCTGCGGAAATTATTCCTTGCCAAGTAAATAGCATTGAACTTCCTAACCAGTGATAGGATAAACTTAGTTGGAGATTAATATTTGTAAATGTGTTCTTAGAAGAGTGACAAGAGAAAAGGCAACAACGGCACGACAGTTATACAAAAACTGCCACCCGAAACTATAATTGGGCCAATTGAGAAAATAAAATGTTTATTTGTGCACTGTATATTGCTTGCAGGACGTTTTTATATGCACTTCTTAGCCGAGCTGGTATCGGCCAGGAGTTAACTTTATCCACTGAAACCAAATGTTGCAAAAATCTTTTCGCCATAAAATCGTTGCTGTACAAATAATTCAAGGTTCATTTGCGTGAATGATACGAACCGACAGTTGTTTGAAATTAAGCTTGTTTACGGAAAGAAACACGAATTTTTCATGTCCCTGGTGATTAGATGTTTTAAAAATCACGTGTCTTGGGTTTCTACCCACAAATCACAGACTGTTGTGATTGGCTCAGTCAAATGAGTAGACATATGCGTTATCATTTGATATCAGACTAAACTTCACTTTCCTATACATAACAGAGCATAATTTGAGATTCAATTGGGCACGAACTTTTATGTGTTGTCATTTACATGTGTTACTTCCTTACAGAGATTGCCCTCTCTACCGTGTAAGCATTCTCCGCGGCAAGTCACGACAATATCGGCCAGCGAGAGACTTCGAACGAACCTACAGTCATTTGGAGTCTAGTCAGCTGTCAGAAAATAACGCGGACTTTGCATGTCTCTACAAATGGAGACGTCACTTCACACAGACACACTACCAATAACTATGAAGCAGAGCCGCAGATGTGCACGTAAGACACTGAAACAAACTGGAACAAAATTAGGGACCCCTGTTTTTCGCGAAAAGAATTTTGCCCTAGTTTGTTTCAGTGACTTACGTGCCCATGCAATTATGCTTCGAGGTTATTGGCAGCGTGTTTATGTTTGTCAATTGACTGAGCTAATTACAATAATGTTCCTGCAACACCACGCGCCTGTGATCTGCCGGTAGAATCTCTAGGCTCGTGAGAGTTAAAATATCCAATCACTGACCACGAAAAAGCACTGCAGAAGTGAACGTAAGGCACCGAAACAAAGTGAGACAAAAAATTTTTGGCGTAGCCATCGTAAGCCCAATCCCCGGCTTTGTCAACCTTTTCCGTAGCGAGAGTCATAGCATGGACTTTCATTATCATTATCTTATGTTTCTTAATTTTATATTAAACAATTTTGAATTGTTTAAAATTTTTATTTTTAATTTTTAGCATTTTTATTTATACAAAACGTTTTTATTCTTCGCTTTTATGTAGGTGACGCCTTTATCCACAGTGAATTTTTTAAGATTGATAAGTCAGTTGGTTTAAGTGTAGTCCTTAAAACTGAAACATGCAATTTTTGACTTTAACAAGCCATTACGCGAAAACTATGAGAGATTAAAAAATTTCATAAGAGCAAAATTTAGTCACATTTTGTGTCTAAAATAAGAAAAAAAAATATCTGGTACAAATACAAAATAAAAACGTGGTTAAGAAAATTGCTGTAGACAGCACCCGACTTTGATTAGTTTAGGAACTAAGATGATAATGCCAGCACATTAGTGGCACAGATTGTCAGTCATATATCGTTTTATGATGTCAGATATTTAAAACGGAAGCTTTATGAGAGGGATTTTCCTAACTTAACTAGACTTAAATGTTTAGAACTGTTATTGGTATAACAGTGTCCCTTGCTACTGTTGTGACATAACCTCTTATATCAGCCAGGGTGAAACTCTGCTAGGAGACATACGCACGTGTCTCTTTTAACGGACAAGACCTCGTCTTTTAACAGCCCATTCCTGAGGATATTGCCTCTCAAGGTACGTCGGACGAATAGCGAAGCATCGCCTTCACACGCTGTAGCAGTTCCTGCGCTCTGATTGGGCGGAGCTACACGCTGTAAATAATGGACAGCTCGGGATGTCGATATCGATCGTGTTTTGTTGTCGGGAGGCATGTGGACAGAGGCAGGCAGATCCCGGACCATGGTGGAGGACGAGTCTGGGAGGTAAACAAATGACAGGCGATAAAAAACAATTAAGTTGCGGCACAGCGCGTCTTGGCTGTGTGTTTGCGCGCACGTGAGTTGACTCAGTGACTGAACGTAACATATCGTAAGCCATTACACAGCGAGAACGTACGTGACGCATATATTCATGGTAGTCTGTTAAGTAATATTCCGCGACAAAGTTTTAAAACAATACCTGAACTACGGGCTGCTTACACACGAAACACAGTCAACAAGTAACCTGTTAAAACCCTGCGGCGGAAGTTACTGTATGGTTACGTAATAATTAGAGGTGATGGTTAGAGATGATTGAATATCGCGAAAATGTTGTGTGCCAACATACCCTTGAAAACACTGTAGTTTCTAGCGACATGTGTGATTTGGTGTTATACGTCTGACACAACGTAGCTGCCTTCAGACCAATAACAGGCATCAAATATTAAGATAGAGTATTGTCTCAGTCAAATGGGTAACAGCTCCAAGTACAAGCGAAATCCAGTAATCTTCTGGTAAACTGAACGTGCGTTGAAACCCAGCAAACAGTCAAGTTTTCTCGCGATAAATCATCCTCTCTAGTAATAATATTATAAAAATATGAAAGAGAATCGCTAGAGACACTGGAAAATCGCGGGAAAAGTTTATTGTTGGCTAGGTTGCAACATGCTGTATATAACACTGAATGTTTTGTATCTATATTGATTATCGTTTATGTTAAGCACTGTGTCCCTCTTCAACACACCCAATTATAACTGTATAGTTTTAACACACAGCGTGTGTGATTCGCCACAAAACTGTTCACACGTGTCACGATTTAAATACTACACTTTATTGGAGACTATGCTAAACATTTTCGCGATTTTCCAGTGTCTCTGAAGAATCGCACATTGGTATGACAGAAATAGTAGAAAGAAGAACAATGGATCGGTCAGTTTTGGACTCAAAATGAAGTCTGTTCATCTACTAGTGACACTAACAACTACGTAAAGAAATACATACATAATCGTACTATATATTAAGTAAACAGTTGAAGGATACTCAATTAGTGATAGTCATAATCCTGCAGTTAAGTCCTACATTTAAAATCAAACGAATTATTAATTAATTTAAATTAAACAGTACCGAAAGCGAGGGTGACTTTAAGACATTACTAGAGGTACGTAAATTTTGCAGATACATTCCAGGTCAGGTTGAACGCCAATACTTCATTGTCATGTCTGTGACTTGCTGGCGACTTTTCCGCCTTTGACTACTGTAAGCCAGTAGTAAATAAGGAAATAATGCGAAGAGCTATCGCTTGCTACCTGCTTGTACGGTTATAAGCCAATAGATAATCGATTGTGGTCAGTGGGTGTATAGGACTGACAAGTCTAGGCTGTTGCCAGATGAATCCCGAAATTGACGTACCTCTAGACATTACTAAAAATAATTTTATGATATGGTACCCTGAATAAAGAAATTTACTCTCAATTTACAACAAAAGAAAAAAATTGTTAGTATAAGTGTGTCCCAAAGTCACCTCCGCTTACAGAACGTAATATTTTAAATTAAAAACTTTTTAACTATGTAGTTGATTCGAAGACTTCTTAGATGACACATAGGCAGAGATGGAATAGTTACTGGTAAAGTGTCTAAAATTAATTAACTGAAAATTGCCAAATTAAAAAAAAATTTGTTAAAAAAATTATAAACTATACACGTGGGTTACAATATGGAAATTAAGTATACGAACTTACCTGATTTTTTTTTTTTTTTTTTTTTTTTTTTTTTTTTTTTTTTTTTTTTTTTTTTTTTTTTTTTTTTTTTTTTTTTTTTTTTTTAAGCTTTTAGTTTTTCGGCTAACACGACGGAACTGCCAGTCCAGAGACTATAGATACCAGACACTCGTGACGTCATTAGCCACATTTTAGAGCATCGGGATGGATGACGTACGAGTTATAAACCAAACCTGGTAAGCGACCGTTTATTATTATTTGCTTCGGCGAACATTTTTATTTCAGGCCAACTTGAATGAACTGGGCCAGCATAGCCTACGTTTTCAAATATTTGTATTGAATGGATTAATTTAAAAACATAAGCTTGTGTGCCCTGTTTCGTGTAGCTTGAGTAAATGCTGACAGCTGCGTATGGGCAATTACTCTTAAATGTATGTAACAATGCAGGAAGAAATGTACAGCAGCCTGCATGTGATGGTACGAACATCTCAGGTTTATTTTGGAACTAACCCAGCGTGGTGGAGCACCTAGCATTCAGTTCGATCCACGGCTCTGAACATCCTGATTTCCATTTTCCAGGGTTTCCCGAAATCACTCCAGGAGAATGCTGGGATGGTTACTTCATCAGATCCTTGCCGACTCCTTCCCTCTTCCCCCCCCCCCCGTGATCCTCTACCAAGAGGTCATGTGCAGGATTCGTGCAGTGGTTAGAGCTCTCGCCTCCCACCAAGGCGGTCCTGGTTCCATTCCTAGCGGGGTCGGTCCCCGGGTTTTCGCATGATAGAATCGTGACGGACGATGCCGCTGGTCAACGGGTTTTCTTGGGGATCTCCCGTTTCTCCCGCCCCCTCATTACGTCACCACTCCGTACTCTCATAATGTCACCCCTTACCAGCGATAAAGACGTAGATGTTAAGTGCTGACCATAATCTCTTCACCAAAGTCTTGTGCTGTTCCAGGGTACGTAAAACGTCTAATTAGAGATGACGGTTTATCGCGGGAAAACTTTTCTGTTTGCTGGGTTTCAACGTATGTTCAGCTTACCAATCAATTACTGACTTTCGTTTGTACGTGGAGCTGTTGCCCTATTTGACTAAGCCAATAAGAATCTCACTACTGTAATATTTTATGCCTGTTATTGGTCTGCAGACAGCTACGTTCTGTCAGACATACATCACCCAATCATGTGTGTTGCAGTTCAGTACAGTGTTTTCAAGAGTATGTTGGCACAAAACATTTTCGTGAGATATACCATCATATCTAATAATAATAAAAATGCCGACTGAATAAGCATGAAACATCTACAACACTTAAAAAGTAGAACCCTCTCAGAAGTATCAAATTTTACTGAAGTTATCCGATATAGATGAAGGAAGTTTTCGCGAAAGTGTATTTGCATCAATTTGTTTCATTGCCTTGCGTACACACATGAAGCATTGCGTCTCGGTCAGTGATTGGGTGTTTTAACTGCCAGCGTCTTGCGGTTCTATCCTCAAATCACAGACGAGAGGTGTCGCGATTAACCTTGCTATGAATGGCACAGTCAAATGAAAAACGACTCTGCACACATACTCCCAGCCAATAACCAGACAATACATGTGCGCGTGTGCACGTAAGACACTGGAAACAAAGTGGTACTAAATTATTTTAGCGAAAACTTCCTTCCCCTAGAAATACAGTATTCGCGGTAGACAGAGTAAAATGATTGGTAGAGCAAATCGTATATACAGGATAATTCTGGACGAGTTGTTTTCATTTTACGTGGTGACAGCTTAGGAAAAATTAAGTTGAAAACGTGTTTTTAATATTTTAATGTAGTCAATTTTAGTGGAAGTGATGCTACCTTGAAAATACAATTTCTTTAAATAAAGTAACTAAAACTTTGAGATCTTTCATTGTTTTCAGCGTTAGTATTTAGTAGAAAGTGATGTATTATTTTTTATCAAATAAATTACATTTTATTTTAAAGTCGTTTTTCTTGGTTGTATTACTCCTTCTATGATCCAGTTCAGAAAAATTGAAAACACGTTTTCATAAGCTAATGCAATGTAAACTACCACATTCTGTCGTGACACAGCCCGTATAACATGTGTATATTCCCAAACAAGCGTGAAACTCTGGAACCCTGGCAAGTTGAGTTCTCCCAACAAGACAGTTTGATCTGTTCTAATCTTCACTGACAAACACCGCATTAGTTCCCAAAATATTGCAACTAAACTTTTTTTTTTTTTTTCGTTTAACAAATATTACTATCCTTTGCTTTTAAGTAGTGTCGTCTCCGTTCCACACGACAGAAAACCCTAAAGGTGAAAAATAATACTTACTGTCGAATACATAAGTAAATGTTTCAAAAGTCTTAGAATGTTTGTACTGTTACAAGTTTCTTTCTTGGATGTTGTATTTTTCATAATTTATTTACAAAATGTATCACGATTCCTAACCCACAAAACTTGTTTCCCCTCAAGTCAAAGTTACATCACTCGATATTTAGGCCTACAATACATAATATTCATACACTACAAGAGACAGGCCAATAACTACCATGCCCCTACCAGTTCAGTTGAGTTCCATATACATTTTTAATAAAAACAAAACAGACTAGATAGGAACACAGACGTGAAATGACGTGGCGACTCATTTGATATGGGCGAACTTCACCGCTTATTGGTTGCCCGAGTTTGTTGATACCAGCCCTGTGTCTGTTTGGCTTCTATATGTTACGGCAGGTTTCTTATTGGCCTGGCTGCCGGCTAGAAAGACAGATCTTACGTTCATTGGCGGTAGGTGTTTCCGACACGTTGCTGGCCAGAGGAGCCATTTTGCTGGCGTGTGTGACTGAATTTGCCGTCCTACAGGCTATTTCACTTCTGTATTCCTAAATATTATGTGACTGTACCGAAGCTTATATCTCTGTGCCGAAATTTAAATACCAAGCATATTCGAGGAAACACTTCAGTCTTTGCCAGTCTGAACAATATTTCAAGTCGGTTTGATTCAGTAACTTGGATAAGTAATGTCAAAGCTCTTAGAAATTTTTTAGCAGTATTAATACAGCATGACTTAACACGGAAGCGTCAGGTCATCTGGTTGACCTTCACCCATGACCGTTGTGATGCAAGCTACGTTAAATCGCGAGATAAATGGACAGAAAACAGTCGTGTCAACTGCTAAAATATATGCTGGCTACGCAAAAGAAAAGATAGTTGGTACTATACCTCATTTTTATTTCCTCTGAATCACGGGATGCTGGCATACAACCACAATTACATTACAGGTTTATCAAGGCAACATTGCAGCCAAATTGCCTGCATAATTTTATTTAAGATCTTACGTCTTTTTTTATCTCAACCAACAAGAAGATCCGGATTCGACTCGCGGCGTGGTCGACCCGGATTTTTGCGGATTCTCTCGGGAATCTCCCGTTTCCCCATCTCCTTCATTCCGGCTCTGTTCCCTACTCACCTCATACTACTGTACACTTCTTGGTATAAACCACTTATCCATATCCGTAGAATCCGTAAACTTTGAAGCGTATAGTTAGAATGAAAGTTAATATATTATCCTATTGGGGAAATAATTTGACTAGCCTACTCCGCACGGAGTGTACATCAGTGTGAGGGTTTTATGCGCACTTAGTACTACCATTAAGTTGGTACTACTTATTTAACTACACTATGTGTCCATACGTCTCAGGGCGATGTCAAAATTGGACGGCATTAAGCAGAAAGGAACCAACCCACAGTTAACTGGAACTGAGATATTCAAGGTCAAAGTTTTCTGTGTGCATCTAAGACTCATATAAACAATTTTTTTTCTGGGATATTATTTTTCGTCAAAAATGTGCTATAGTACTTCTTCTTTTTCTTAGACGTACTTCGGACCTTCTCTTACGTTGTATGATTATTTCTAAATCGATTTATTTGTGTGTTGGTTCCTTTCTGCTTAATGCGGTCCAATTAATCCTTTGACGACTGAACACGAGAGAGATGAATTCGTTTACAGGATGTCCAGAGACTGTTGCGTAATAAGCACACCGCGTGAGTCCTGGGCTAAATTGGCGACGAAAATGTTGTTCGATGATTTTTTACGTTCACAATGTGGCAGCACTGCACGGAGATAGTCCACTCTTGCGTTACACGTCCAGGTATTATTTTATGTATGTTCCGTCGAGCGAACAAAGAACCATGCTTGGACTGCTCGGGATGTAAACCCGTGAAATAATATGATGGTATTACTGCCAAAGTTGGTAGTGGATTGTTGCAGTTCTGTTTTTATAGGAAGAGTGGTCTTGCTAATTCTGGTATTGTTAATTATACAGGATGTCTACAAATTATTTAATATATTTCATGATGTTGCTGTACGTGCACTATTAAACATTTCGGGACATAACTTGGCAGCCATGTATAGAAACTCAACAAATTTTGTTGACAGTTTACAAATGTTTGACACGTTCTCCTATTGCGATCCTGCACGCATTAACCCCATAATCAAGGTCTTCCCAAACTACAGCCTATCCATCTGTTTGGCAATCTGTGATTCAGGAATTCGCGAACATCGCGACTTAAATGGGGTGAAGCACCATCCAATTGGTAGATAAATTTTCCACTGTCAGTCTCGAGCTGAGGCATGAGCCCCTGTTCTAACATGACCATCTAAATGTGTCCTGTTATTGTCTTCTACCAGAAGAAGAAGAAGAAGAAGAAGAAGAAGGGACCATAAACTTTAGATTTTGAGATGGCACAGAAAACATTGACTTTTGGAGAGTCGTGAAATACTCAATGATGTAATGGGGATTTTCTGTTTCCCAGATACGCACATTGTGCCTGTTCACAGAGCCTCTAAGACAAAATGTTGCTCCATCACTAAACACAAGTTTATCGCAAAAGGCATCATGCTCTTCCATAAGTTCTTGCAATCGAGTGCACCACTGAAACCGGATGTCTTTGTCGTTGTCGCAGGTTTTAGCGCTTGCAATATCTGCCAGCAGTATGGCTTCTACCTCAGACGTTTCCTTAAGATCTACCGTACAGTCGATCGTGGAATATTCAATTCTCGGCTAGCTTTCCGCGTACACTTTTTGGGTTTACGCAAGAAACTAGCTAGCTATGTGGTCAGCCACTGGTGGATGACCCGGTGACTTTCCCCTACAAAGACATCCTGTAGCTTTGAACTGCTCGTACTATTACTGTATGGAATTTGCAAACGAAGGTTCTGCAGTGAGCTTCGTTCTGAATCGTCTTTGAGCCGTTTTGATTGAACGACGTGCATGAAATTCATGGACGCCTTATGCTTTCCCACTGTTTGACGCCATCTTGCTAATGCTGCTCTGTGTGTCGAGGAAGGCGGGAATCTGCAACACAGAATAAAACTTGTTGAGTTTCTACACACGAATGCCAAGTTATATTCTGATATGTTTAATAATGTACGTATAGCAACATTATGAAATCGCTTCATACACTTGTGACTAGTCATGAGAAAAGGGACCTTATCTTCCAGGTGTAAAACATTCAGGAGAGCAGAAAATAGCAGTGTTTCTCAGACCTAACACATGTTAACAATTAAATTAAAATCACCACCACGCCCTCATTTTTTAGGTTATTTGCATAAAACACAAACCAGTTTCTTCAGAATTTCATCAGTTTGTACGCCATACCAGAAACTAAATATCACCCCATGTGGAAGTTAAGGTATCTTTTCCCATGACTAGTCATATTTGTAGACACCCTGTAGTAGTGATATAGATGTATCGGTTCTCAGACTGCGAAGGAACTATGGTTGCCGTATGTCAGTAGCCAGACGAGGATGCGATCCGCCGGGACGGTGTGGACAAGACGCGGAGGATTTTTTCTCGAGGCATGGGTGGTGGTCAGAGAGAGAGAGAGAGAGAGACAGAGAGAGAGAGAGAGAGAGAGAGGGAGTGGAGGGGAGGAGCAGCCGTTACTAGGCGGCCGGAAGTAACGGCCGGCGTCGGCTCTCATCTGCAGCCGCCACGCGTTCCGGAGACATGACGCCGCCGACAGAAGCGAGCCACGCACCACGCACATCTCAGCAATGACGAGGTCTCTCTCATCGACTCATCTGTCTGTCAGCGGACACCGGCAGACCGAGAAGACTCACTCGATTACAAACAAATAATGACACAGTTGCAGAAGAGTTTCAGGTACAGGCGGTTTGGAATAAACTGAACACTTTTGAAACTTTAGTTACTTTTTTTATTTTCAGATTATTTGTAGTTTTCTGCAATTTTTTACATAAACAAAGCTATCAAACTAACAATAAAGGATTCCAGATTATACTGTACTCAAAAAGTTAACATCTGAGGTTACGGTAACGCCATGTTCCTGTCATCCACAGTGGTGTACCAGAGCTTGTGTCGCGAGCATTCAAACACTCATGACTAGAGGTACGTTAATTTCGCGGATTCATCTGGCAGTAGCCTAGATTGCTCAGTCCTGTACATGCTCTGGATACAGTCGATTACTCATTGGCTTACAACATTACAAGCGATAGCTCTATGATTCATTTCCTTATTTGCAGTAGTCAAATGTGTTTCGTGACAGCCGCCAGCTAATCACACACGTGATTATGAAGTATATATTTTTGGCGTTCAACCTGACCTGGAATGTACCTGCGAAATTGATTAGAGGCCGGAAAATTTCGGGGTTTTAATGACCTCCAGGCTATAATCCGTTGTCCTATACATACTCAAGTTCCGTCTATTAGTTCATTGTCCGCTGTCCCACTGAGTAGCAGCCAGAGGACAAATGGTCGGGGCTTGATTATGTATAGTACAATGAATTCTCTCATGCAGGTCATTGAATTGGCGAAATTTTCCGGCCCCTACTCATGACCGTTATGTTAGTGCAAACACTAGGTAACTTTGATTTATTATTTTTGCGACGAATAGAGCTCTATCATTGGTTCCTTTCGTACTCTTTATTTTCGTACTTATTTTGGCCGAGCTTTTTCTGGTTATCAATTCATAGGGAAACGATTTTGTCGCGAAAAGATTTTTGCCCCTCTTTGTTTCAGTGACTCACGTACACATCGGCAGTTCTGTTTCAAGTTTATTGGCAGCGTGTCTTTGTTCAGACACGTTTCTCATTTGACTGCACCAATCAGAATAAGATTATTGTGAGTATGTACGTCTATAATTTGCCAAGGCGAGTGAGAGTAAAATCATCCAATCACAGACGATGTAGCAGAGCTGCAGGTGTGCACATGACACATCGAAACCAAATGTTGCAAAAATCTTTTCGCCATAAAATCGTCGCTCTATCAATTCATATGTAGGTCATAATCAATTCTCATGCCTCGTAATGTAAGTAAGAGCAACAACTTTTTGTATGCACAGCACACGTCACTCGAATATAGGTAGACTGTTTGTTATCCAATCTTGGGACAGAATTCTAAAGTACTAAAGCTTCAGCTAAAAATGAACACCAGTTTTCAACTTACTCATTCTTGCATTCACGTGATGATAGGATGAAACGAGAATATTTTACAAATTGAGAAAGAACAGTCAGTGGAATATAGTTTTCGAAGAATTCGTACATAATATTTACCCCCTACAAGTTGGACATTTAGTACAGAATGTTCCAAGGAGAGTTATGTACGGCGGAAAGGAAAAGCTCTGAAACGCGAGACCTGATTCGGGTATTACTGTAAATTAATCTAAGCCACTTATTGACAAATATATGACTTTGCTGGAGTGGTTTTGCAGTCGTATAAAACTGTTTTGAAGCAGTTACATCGTGGAAAAATTACGAGCGGTGTGCCGAGTTTCTACTGACAGCAGTTTATTCGAAAACTACTCAGGGTGAGTGAGTGATGTCTTCTTAGGAAAAACATTCAAAGAACTTTGCATGTGCATATACCCATTTCAGGTCGTCTGCTAATCTAGAAAGCGTTTTCTTTTATCGCGGACGAAATTGGCGAAAATGACCTATTTAAGTATGGCTATCTTGGTGCAGAATTTCAAACCCTTTAAGGCGTGTACAACGCAACTTTATTTTTAGTATTATATAATAAAATGATGGTTAGTGACTCGGAAATTTCGTGGATTTAACTAGAGAGAAGTAATATTTCTAACTCATGAACATGGGGAATTCATTTTCGATTGGTACTTGCGACAGGCCATCTCGTCCATAAGAACTCTGAACCAATAGCGAAGCTGCAAGGAAACACTCACAGACTGCCGTGCTACATTGCTAAAATAATAACGGCCAGACACTGGAACAACAGCCAGTAGACTGTAGATGAGAACAGAGTGTACACAGTACTTTGAAGTACAGACAACATAACAAAACTTACGTGTCTTTAATGATGGTGTCACGACTGAATAGAGGCGAGATATCGGTGACTTACGTTACCAGTGAGTGAGTAAGAGATTCTGGTCAGCATTTAACATCTAGGTCTTTAGCGCTGGTGAGGAGAGACAAGATGTATGGAGCAGCCTCGGAATGAAAGGCAAGGTTGTAAGCGGAAGATCCCTGAGAAAACCACCCGACCAACGGCATCGTCCGGCACAATTTCCCACATAAGAAAGTCCGGGGACCGACCCCACCAGGAAACGAACCCGGGTCGCTTTGGTGGAATGCTAGTGGTCTGACCACTCGGCCGTCGCCGCCCCTTATTTACATCTTTGTCGGACTTTTGTGGATAAATACGCACATACTGATTGGTTCTGTAGTTGCAGCGGGGGAGAAATTTCCACTTCACAATAAGCCACGTTTCTTCTTGTGTCTAGTACAGTTGATGTATTTTATTTCTTACAGTGACTAGAGATGTAAGTGAAGCCCCGCTTTATAGCTCTGCACCTGAACTTTTTAAATTTTTATTTTCAGCTTCAGCAATTTTTTAAAATTCAAATAGTTTTTATTCTTTAATTTCACGAGCACGTCATTGTAGCCTGCAATGTCTTTATCCACTGTGATTTTTTTTTAGTTTGGTATATCAGTTGATTCTAGTGTAGTCGTTAAAACGGAAACATGCAAAAATATGACTTTAACAAGCCATTACGCGAAAACTATGAGAGATAAAAAAATTTCACAAGAGCCGAATTTAGTCACATTTTGTGTCTTAAATAAGAAAAAAATATCTGGTACAAATAAAAAATAAAAAAATGGTGATGAAAATTGCGGTAGACCGCGCCCTTAAAGGCACGGTCTACAGAGATTTCCGTCGTCATAATTTTATTTATATATTTGTACCACATATTCTTTTATATTTTAGACATAAATTGTGATTAAATCTTGTTCTTTGGGAATTTTTAAACCGCTCATAGATTTTGCGTAATGACTCATAAACGTAAACATTTGCATTTTACAGTTTTATGTAAGTCACTAAAGCCAACTGACGTGCCAAATTGATACAGTTCACAGCGTATAACAGTGTTGTATGCAACAACTTAACAAATATAAAAACTAAAAATAAATAATTTTTGTATTTAAATAAAATTGCTAAATTTTGAAATTAAAAATTAAAAATTTAAACAATTTTTAATATTTTTTTTAAATCACGTCAAAATGTAGTCTACAGTATTATTATTAACTGTGATTTTTTTTTTTTCAAGTTTGGAATTCAGTTGATTTTGTAGCATACGTAAAACCGTAAAATGTAAATTTTGAAGTTTACAAGCCATTATGCAAAAACTATGACAGAAACATAAATTTAATGAGAGCAAGATTTAGTCACAATTTATGTCTAAAATAACTATGTGGTACAAATATTAAAATATATGACGATGAAAACTCCTGAAGATCGTGACTTAAGTTGTAGGTAGTGATATTTTTAATCGGTTCCCTAATCTACTCTAATGTCTGGAGACCACGCAGTTAAACAACCGGCAGGCTGTGTACTCTCTGTCCTCAGCCGGTCCGCAATTGGTTCACAGTTTTCAATGATACGTTCCATAAACAATGACCCAGTCGTAAAAATAACGCACACGTAAACTTCTCCTCAACTGAATCATCGAAATGTTCTTGTCTTGCTACCGGAAAAATTCGCGGGTTTACTTACACGTAGACTGGCCTTCAAGAATATGTGTTTACTGATGTAGACAACAGTTGCTCATTGGCTGACACAGTAACACTACATGAGTGAGCTTCCTTTTAACTGCTTCTTTATTATTTTTTCAGCGCCTTCCCACGAGGTCCCAAATAGGCCAAGTTCAAATCGCGAAAGCGACATGAACTAGCTTGTGTCCAAAATAAACCTGACATTCTCGGTTATCCACGAATATCTGAGGCATAATCTGTACAGTGTAAATTGTCTAGTTTTGATATTTCATTTCTGAGAAGAGCATATTAAACAGAAATCCAAAGAATCAGTTTTTTCAGGAAGTCAGGATGATTTAAATGTCAGCACAATGCAGTTGCCAGACAATTTTCTCAGAAGAAATATGTCAAAATCAGGCAAACTTATACTGTGCAGACTATACAAGAGAACAATATTGTCGGAATACATCCAGCTAGGATTTGGGGAAGACATCCCACATGGTGCCACAACACAACATGATCCTCTAGCTTGCCGCACTGCCGCCACGCACCGCTCGTCCTACACGGTGGCCGAGCAAGCTAATGCAACGAGTCACTGACCGGACGGCGTGGGTTTGATTCCCGCCTACACGCCTGGCTTCCAGTTCCTGTTGCGTCTCGGCGGCGAGCTCTCTTATAAAGGATTCTCCGGATGCTCTCCAACAACACAGATTTCTTCACTCGCTTTCACTAGTCTCGTGCAAACACTCCGGGGAAAATACCCACCTGTCCTCGTCAGATCAATGGAACAGCTCACACATTTGTAACGGCATTTCCTTTGTTTAGTTATGAATTAGTTATATGTTTGATTACAGAGCTAAGCTTCTTAGCGTGCTTTTTATTATTGTTGCTTACGCCATTTGTGCCTTGGTACGAGGAAGGATAGTCATCTTTCATGATAACTTATCGCTCTATCAGACGAATACCACTCCCTTCAACGAGAAGATAATATTGCTACAGCAATGAAAACTTATAAGTATGTGTTTTCGAGTGTTTTTATTTTTTATTTTTTTTTTAGATTTTAATATTTATGTGCTCTTGAGAAAACAACCTCAAAGATCTTATAGCATTGTAGACCAAACCGAGATGAACTCTCTCTCTCTCCCTCCCTCCCTCTCTCTCTCTCTCTCTCTCTTTCTCTCTATTTATATATATATATATATATCGATGTGTGTATGCACGTTTCCTATGGACTCCAAAATCGTTTCAACGATTTTGATGATATTTTCAGACAATCTTCAGATTATCCCAGCGGGTGATCCTGTGAAGTTTATTAGCGATCAAATCAACAGAACTATTTTTTGTCAATTTTGTGTCATATTTTTCCTACAAATTATTAAACTAAAAATAATAATAATCAATATAATTAATCGTATTACATTATTTTAATGAATATAATATTAATGAACGTTATATAATTCATACAAACTAATTAATGTAACAATAATAAATAAATTAAGTAGGATCGAGACTTGAAGGTGTGCGGCGTGTTAATGTATAGACTTCAATTTTTGGCTATAGATAATTAGTGCTACCAGGGTTGCTAAGTTATATATATGACACAATTATACTCGAGGTTCACTAGGCACTGAGCCCTACAGAAAATAATTTAACATGAACGTCCTTATTCTTGTTCAGATTAGGACTTCGAAGTAGACAAAGCACCCTTAAGGATGTAAATGTTAATATTTATTTTAAAAATAAACATTTTTGTTAATATACGTATTTAAATAACCACAGGTCACTCAGTTTACGGTGTTATCTACACTATCACATGTCAGTACGAGAAATACTGTAATGTTTGTCCTTACTATTAACATGCTTCTCTTTCTACCTGTCCCAGAAGTCCCGCTTTGACCACTTACACAGGTTATTCACAGTGTATTTATTGTAACTGGCTTAATTTCCTTCCTGGCGTTCCGCCGAATATTTATATCCCAGGTCGCAGTAAATGTACAACCCTGACGTCACAGCCTCCCACACTCGTTGTCACCGACGTCGCTTGCTGCTTGCTCTGTTCGCGCACTCGTCGATCCCACGGCACTCACGCTCAGAACTGCAACAACTAAAAACTCTCGGACTCCAGAAAAATACTCTTTTTAAGTTAGGGCGACGAGAAAGTTTTGGGAAGCTTATCTAGCGACGAGCTCAAGAAGAGTCTAACTCATTAACAACCTCTCTGCTTTGCAGGTGGTACAAAAATTTATATCACTACTATTTACTGCCCACGACTTTGTTAGGAAAGCTTTCATTGTAAGGCGATATTTTTTTGGGTACCGCGTTCTGCCCTCAATCCATCATCTGTACAAAATTTTTTGTCAGAAATTTTCGAGAGCGCATGCGCACAATTCACCTAAGTTTCATCAGGATCGGGTGAATGGTATAGGAAATAACCTTTAACCTAAGATTCTTTCAAGTATAACAATAGTACAACCTACTTGTTAGCAAGCAAACTACAGCAATGACAGATGCACAATATACTCTAACCTACCCTTACAACTCGGGTAAAGATAATGTTGGTACTTGAACAGCCGTAAGACATAGATGAGCGGGCCGACTAATGACGGGAATGTGTTGGGCTTGGATCTATGAAACATGCCGCCGCAGAAATATCGCTCCTCGTAACTCTTCTCGCCCGAGACGACGACAGACCACATGTCGGGCTGTAAACGAGGCAAGAGCGGAAGTAGCCCGACTTCAAAGTGGCCTGGCGTTAATCTGCTTGAATATGTATGAGACATGCCGCCGAGATAGGGCGGAATCACATCAAGCAAGCATTCATCACCTCGCTTAGTTACTCCGAGTACCGGGACCTCTACTCTCGAGTGTTCGCGCCGTCCCGCGTCTCTGCCGCGGAGTTGCCACACTTTGCCAGAATTCTGGTACTACGTAGCAAGAACTTTTGTCCTGACACACACACACACACGTACACGAGTTGGATTGGACGGAATTAACGGACCTTCCTACCTGCTCTTCAAATGCGTTACAGCGAGTTACGACTATTCTTTTTTTTTTGACGAAACTATTTAACACCCATTATATTTTCGTATCTATGAAAAGAACACACACTCCAAACAATGTCGCTATAGTTTTAAAAATTCGTCACGTGTATTAGAAATACAATTTTCGAAACCCTCAAAATGGCCAAAAATTGTTTTTCCAGACGGCCATATTTGGAAAAACAACAACCGGATTCGAAAAACAGAACAATAGAAACAAGCGTTAGAATTTGAACTATGCTAGCCACAAATAAAATAATATGGTCACAGCTTAAAGTCCCATAGGAAAAACGACAATAGTAAAGCACTGCACGTCATCTGAGTGGCTTGCACGGAGAGGCGATCATATATTACATACGTCGGTCAACGACAACCTTACCGCTCCTGCCTCGCACACACACAACCGCAGTCTATCTATGGAGATCCCTTAAGCAGAAATGAACCTACACATATTTTGAGATAATGTTGTCAAGAACAAATCACATCCTGGTAAAATAACACGTAGGACGTGATACTATTCAAAAGGAAAAACTCAGAAAAGCGGTATATGCAGGCTTTATACCCTTCACCCAGTATATTTCGATCTTGGATACCGCGGATCCAGTTAACAGTGTGTTGGTTCCCATCTGCGTAACTCCGCCCAGTTATCGTCTGAGGACAGCTGGAAAACTGATTTCTTTTTGGCTTATCGTAAATTTATAGGTATTACCAGAAATTTAGTGGGCTTCTACGGTTCTTCCTTCAGTTCTCATCCGCAGACATACAAGAGGCTTTCTCTATCTCGTGGACTACACTTTCCATAATGATGAGGGATAAGCGAACGCAACAATATTGAACCACACGTTAAAAATTACTTAACAGTGCACACACAAATTCGGAACAGTTTATGAAGGAAAGCCAAGGAAAAGTATTTTATTTACAGCAATTATGTTTTGTATTTTTGTAACTTTCGGCGAGTAGCTCGTTGCATCTCATTTTAGTGTGCAATATGTTATTATAGTAAGTTCGCTTATTTTCGTTGACTTTGCTACAGGAACATGAAAACTACGATTACGACATGGAGTTACAGAAAGACAACGCAAGCTAAATATATTATGTAAAAGGGCAAAGTAGTCGCTAATACAGTTCGTACTTATGTAATAAAAACTGCACTGTCTTGATCATCCTGAAGCTAATTTTTCGGATGTGTTCTAGTGGCCGTGACACAGCTATGGGTAATCATTTAAATTGGCTCCCGTCGACGGCGAGATCATTAGAGATGGTGAGATTCAACACACGGTCGGGAACTGGGAGAGGAATCAGCCATGGCCATTGGTAATGAACCAGACGAGCATTCGCCTGACGCGATTTCGAGAAACCATTAAAAACAGAGGTTAGTATAGGTGGAGCCAGGAATCGAACGCGAGTCCAACGTGTGTGACTCACGGTGTCATAGTTAGACGGAGGATGGGCGGCAACAAGACATAGGCGGCACCACGTCAGGACGGCGAGGAGAGAAAGCAGGTCGTCTCGAGACGCGATGAAGGAGTGATGGGTTCATTGTGTAGCCGACAAGACAGCTCGGGAGAGAATTCACGCAACTATCGTCATACAATTCAAGTTCTTCACCTGCAGCGATGTCGACACATTTTCCAGAACAATACGTCTCACCGTAGAGGAGGGATGTTTTACACGTGCAGTAGTATAGGGGCGACATTCTTTTGCTCCCGGAGCTGAATACATAGCCGGCATCAAAGTTTGAGATACACGTATCGGGCGCTTCTTCCTTCTCTTGTATTCGTCCACTTGGGTGGGTCCGAGGCGTAAAAGTGCGAAGCGATAAGGGTGGCATAGCACACGTTTCACCCTCACCCTAGCCCTAGTGTTCGAGCAATTGCGAAGTGTGGAAGTGTACGAGTGCAAGCGGTATGAGAGACTTCAAGAACATAGCGGTTGTGTTCCTGAGACTAGACATATACTACAGATACAAATACCGGACAGCGTTATATTAATAACAAAGATAAGTGTTTGAAAAATTACCTAGTGGTATGAGGTGAAACTACTGAATAAATGAATGATATTAGATTTTTGTTAACATAAACGTTAATTTTTATATGTTTTACGCACAGCTGTTTATATTATTATAGGCATTTAATTTCGGCCGCAGCTCTTAAAACGAATTATTCACAGAGAAAAAAATATTAGGCACAATGTTTGCAACTATGTAGCACGCAAGTTGATTGTTCTTAAGATTCCACCATGATGTACAAATTCTAGGGTTTTTAAGTAATAACATTTGTTTTATAGTGTTTGTAAAAAATGTTTTTAGATAGAACCCTTTTTATTCATATGTTATTTAACGTTTTTTTTACTCTAAATTTGCTTTGTGTGTTAAATTCATTTTGTAGAAAGTGAGAGAAAAACAGAATACTAAAATTTTCTCTAACTGTTTACGAATACCATTTAACAAGTAACGCAAATTTAGCGCAAATATGTTGTTAAAGAACATATACATACCACTGGTTCTTCAAGCATACATTTTAAAATTATATTCAAAAGAAATATTACAACTCAAAAACCTAGAATTTATAGGGTCTATATCATGGGTACAGTGGAATATTAAAGACAAAATACAGCCAAAGACTGTGGGGATGAGTTTGAAGTAAATATGAGTGAATGACACACTTGAATGCGGATATCCATTGAGTAAATATCTGAGTTGAAGCATATAAACTGGATATTATTTCTAGGGATCTTTTCGTTATGAGCATAGCAAGATCCAGTTTATAGTTTAGTGTAAAGTTTTATATTCTAGTTGAATATAAAATTGCGAAGTTAATATTATTTAATAATTTTTTAACCCCCCAAAAACTTACCACGCGAGTAGCGAATATAAATTCGCATATTTAAATGTTTGTTGCAATGAGAGTTTACAATTAGAATTTATTGGTTTGTGGACATACGCTATTGCTCATGTCTTGCTTATCAAACTTGTGTTGAACGACAAAATAAAAAAATGAACAAAAAACGATATAAAACACACACAAAAAACAGAAGAAAAAACAATCCCGGAGGAATTCCGTCATTTTTTTAAAAAATATGAATGTATTAGGCAACAAATAATTATAGAGATAGAATTCAGTCGAATATCGACACAACAACCAGACAAAAACAGACAGACACAAATATAGAACCAGATTCCCAAAATTAAAAAATAATATATATGAAAATAGACTAAAACAGCGAAACGTGGCCAACAAACAAAAGTCAAGCGACAACACAAGTTAAAAATAACGAAAAAAATGTAACGTTTCGGGAATTGCGATCTATTCGCGTCTTCAGGCTGAGAAACAGCTGGTTGGAACACTAAGATATAGTATTTTCTCACTAATCCGTTCAAAAGTGTCATTTTCAACGTAACGAACTTCCCTCAATATTCACCACACAACAGTATTAAATAATCCATCATAACGTTACGGGTTCACATTCATAAAATCTGCATTCGCGTATCATACTCATACGATATTTATTTATTTCCGTTCTAGTTACTAAACCTTCCTGATTCCTCAAGGCTACAGTCGACTCGCTCTTCAGGGGCGAAGAAAAGACATTAGGGCTATGATCCATAATTTCTACAGCATTTAGGGTAGTTATTTTTTAAATCCTAAAGGAGAGCAGATATCAAAAAATTGTTGCGTATTTTTGTTAACAGTGTATACTACTGAATGTTAACAATTTTTTTTCACGACAAAGTACACAATGACTTTAACTAATTATGCAAGTAAGGAAATTCTCGTTAATGGTCTAATTAGTCAAATATTTATAAATTTTTGCCTACAAAATCGGACTATGTAGTGAAGTACAATTTTTAACATTACTATGCCATAGTTTTTTGATATCTGCTGTAATTTATGAATAAAAAATAATTATCGTGGAAGCAGTATAAATGATCGAGCATGGCCTTAACATTCCTTGTGGAGTGCGGTGCTTTGTTGTCTCTGCCACCCGCGCACGCTACCAAACACATTACTGTCGAGAGAAAGACTCTTCTCAGTGTAGAGTAACCAGGAGTTGTTGTCGAGTGTTTGGACAAGTCGCTCGCCTTGCCTCTCAGTGGGCCGCCTCATTTCTCGTCCCACAGGCGGTTACACTATCTTCAACATTTGACTTTACGATAGCTTTCAATACATGGCTTCTTATGGACTCGTACACATTGATGTCCCAAATATAAAATTAAGGTTAATTCTACTACAGGTTAGAAAGAAAACGTGTTTCTGATGGGAGAGTTTGGCACAGGGAAATTTTCTGCCTCTAGTTTCGCTGTTATCGTTAAGGAACCAGAAAAATACGAAACTGTAATAAAATTTAATATAAATATGCTTGTAAATGACAGAAGTCATTTTCCTTAATTTTAAAATGGAAATAAACCAATTTCGCGTTTTAAATTATCAACTGTATGTAACTTAAAATTCAGGAAAGCTCTGTGATTGGTCAGTATACACCTCTTATCTATACCAGCGCTCAAGTGGCAGAAAGTTTCCCTGAGTCAAACTGTTAACATTGATCTGTCTAACCCGCAGTGGAATTAACCTAATTAAAGTCAAGCGGCTTTGACTTTATGCATGTTTCTGATAAACTGAAAACCTAAAGCCAAATTCAAGATGGCTGTTTGTAAAGAACCAGCTGATTTAGCTGATTATGTAATATAACAGATGTGTATGTGCTCGAAAAACCTTGTAAGTGGCGTTAAATAAGTATTGTAAATGAACTTTAAGATTCGTCAACAGATAGAGAAGCTTTTTTAATATATATATTATAGTGAATGGAAAATATTTTAATGATTGGACTAATTATTGGAATATTTACGCAACGTGCTTTTAAGGCAAATGCATTTCAAAAAACAGATTCTCAATCGTTTTTCGAGTGTCGTTACTTTAACTTTAGTTCGCAGGTCTTCGCGGCCGTTGCCTGGAGCTACTAGGGTTCTGGGTTGTAGCCGCACCCGTCTCTGTCGTATTTATTCCCGACGTTTCGGAGAGCATTGCAGCCTCCATGTTCATGGTAGAGTTGCAGCAGCAGTAAATGTAATTTTTTTCCTGACCTACAGTATCTTACTGTGTTATGGCGGAGGCCCGGGGGAGGAGCGGGACTAAGTGCGTCTCAGGGCTGAGCCTCATACGCCTACTAGGGAGAAGTTTCATGAAGAGGAGACATGCATCGCGGCAGAGAGGGATTGGACAGTCATGGCCGCGATTGGGGCCATGTCTACCAGGTGTACCTATAGCTAAGCCATAATCTAAGAAGAGATAGGGAAAAACCGGCATAGTACCGTAAAAACCCTTTCGACAGAATTGTAATTAATGTTTCAGGGTTTATGTAAATATACATTTGATCAGTAACCACAATGTAATAATACCAAAAAATTGTGATATTTTAATGCTGAAAAATATAAATACGTATAAATAAACGGCAAAGTGGTCGGGATAGCTAAGGACTCATTGCAAGGAGGCGTGGCTTTAGTTAGGAAGCAGCTCAGGGATTGGCTGGCCTATTTTGAAGCGGCATCTAGCTGTTGCCTGCCGAAAGCGCGTATTTTAGGAGGACTTCGCCCTGACCGCTCGAGGGAGGTAGACGTCGTATCGCGCATGGCGAATAATGTGTATACATTATTCACGGACTGGGGCTCTGACCTTGGAGAGAGGCAGTCGTGTTGTCCACTGAGTGTTCTTCGAACCGGGTTTATTCGTGATTTATTTTGCTAAGGAATTTGTTCCTAAACTGACGAGAGCGAGGGACGTAGATTCGTGAGACAGCTCGCTAAACAAGCGTGATTGTGAATTTTGATTGACTGTTTTAATTAAGTAGTCTACTCTGTCCAGCGACGCCATGAGCGCATGGGCGTGATATTCGCGAGGACACTAGTTTAAATTTTTAATCAGAAATTTGACGGGCAGCATAATCGGTGACGTCCAGTTATTCGTCAAAGAGCGACGCGAGCTGCGTCCCCTTGAGTAAGCGCCGACGCGACGCCCGGCAACTTGACACAAATTCAGAACATTGGGACTTTTATTTATTAATTTCATTATTAATAATAAAGGTTTCAGTTTTATCTTAGTTTCGCATACATCCGGTTAGTACATTTTGAAGCTGGGCAGTCTTAAAAGGTCGTTTACAGGTATAACAGAATCTTTTTAATGAGCGTGGTGTCTTAACAATGCAATTCCGTTCTTGTCTTAAGTGTGTTTTCTTTTCGTACATTGGCACAATTGGTACACGTGGAAGAGTTTCATAAAACTAATGTATTTATACACTCTGTAACACATTTGAAATCATACAATAACAAAAGCAACAATTTTTCTACTAGGCCTTTTGAGGCGCATATTTTAAAGTTATTCATTCCAAAATTATTTTAATTTAAATTTCATGTTATAAACATAGCATGCTTAATATTTTAGAAGAAACAAGCTGTATATATTGCCACCCTTAAAGAAGGGTATCTTGATATTAATTAAATGTGTTTTAGTCCTGATGAACTGTCCTTACACATTTTTTTTTACATTGGCCAGTATCAAGAAATAAAAAAAAATTAAGCAAAATAACTGTGTGAAATGTTTTCGAACGGAATTTTCTTGGTAATCTGCAATGTTAGTTCGTACGAAGTATGCGTAAAATTATATCTTGTTTCGTTTACGTGCTGCTTAGGATAGTCATCACATAACTAACGTATTGTGGCAAAAATTATGTAACTGATAACACTTCATAGCTGTTAGTGGCAAAATGTTGTTCGATGACATTTGACGTGCACAATGTGGCAACATAGCACTCTTGCGCTACACAGATATCTTACTACAGTTGTTCTTATCATAATTTAAAAGGCGCGGTTTCAAATCCCGTGCAGAATAAACAATTTTTCTCTATTTACTCGGTTCCATAAGTAAATATCTGGCTTACGGAGCGCAAAAAGAAACTTTCGCCGCGCTCACACTAGAGGTCTTAAACCTGTTCGTTAAATACATTCGGCAGCCATAGTTGATCGTGTTTAAAGCTAAATATGTTTGCGAGGCTACACGACTAAATAGGAAAAACACAATGAACTTTCTAACCTCATCAAATTTGGAACCTGAAATGAACGATATTTAATTATTATCACATCTACACACAACATTTGTGACTGTAGGCCTATAGACTAATCATCATATTGCAACCGACTGCAAAGCTGCTGCTGTGCGTAGAGTGGAAATGGTTATTTTACACCAAGAATGAATATTATTTAACGAGCGCAAAATGTCGGATCGAAAAGCAGCGATGTTTGTTCCACAGATCGTTTCTCCAAGCAGCCAACAGGAGAGAAGCAGCGAAGATATGTCGTTCGAAACTACATATGAAACTAGTTTACTTTGAACGAGAAGAGACTGCGATATGAACTTGTTCCATAAAACTGAGCATGTTTAAGTATAGTAGTTCTGCAGCCAGTGTAACAGCGACCTATCTCCGTGCTGTGTTGCCATTCTGTGCGCGTAAAATACAGTACAAGGTTGCCACTAACATTTTCGTCTGTAATTCAGCCCAGGATTCGCGTGGTGTGGTTACTAGACGATCGTTCCTGGACAGCTCGTGTATGTTTACTGTAGCTCTTCAAGTACGACATATTATCGTCAGGTTCGTACTTCTACTGCCTTGAACCTCATCCATGAAGGTCGTGCTTACGTTCTCTTCACTGCATTCAACGACGGAGGTCTTCAGCTTCAACACACGGCGACCACCTCTCCTCGTGACGGGGGAGAGAAGGACAACGTGGGAGAACCACGTCAGCCACCCACTTTCTGCAGGGGTGTTTTATTTGCCAGCTGGAGCATGCGGGGCCCGCATCGACTCTCCCCCTCGCACGAGTTCTGCACTGCTTTACGGCGACACCTCATATATCACAAGTACCACTGGAGAGCTTCTCTGACAGTTTATTAGCGAGACTGCCATGATACGAGGTACGCGCGGAGCTGCAGCAGTTTACAAGAGAGGGGGGAGAAGATCCGTAGAATACTCGCCAGGCAACGAACACAGGTCCATCCCCCCCCCCACCCGATGTGGAAATATTTTGGGTCAGGGCTTGAGGTGACCGCATGGCCTGGGTGAACAAATATCGCGCGTTAGAGGCATATAAGTGTGGTGTTACTAAGGGCCTCATATCAATTGCATCACGTTTCACCCTAGCCTCTAGACGCAAGTCTCTAAACGGCATCGCCGATAGCTCACATCTGTAACTCATTAGGTGATTACACAATCATTTTAGGAGGGAACATCGAAAATACTGGTGTATTATGTGCCGATAACTTAAAATAATATTCTGAACCTCGATTGTTATACCGCAAAAAAAAAAAAAAAAAAAAAAAAAAAAAAAAAAAAAAAAAAAAAAAAAAAAAAAAAAAAAAAAAAAAAGGCGCGATAAAATAATACATGTGCAGTGGAAAAGGATGGACCCGAAAAAAAAGGGGGGGGGTGTTGACCAAAATGGGGTATGGAGGCAGAATGGTGTACCAAAAATATTTAGTGAACTTCGTTTCTAAAACAGTCATTAAGACCCATAACATCATTTTGCACTATTTAGAAATGTCCAATTTTTTTTGTTTCAGAATTTTTTTACCACTTTTAATGTTACTATCATTATTAACACCAATACTTATATTAAATTTAAACTGCCAAAAAAGTTTTTATAATTCTTTTTTCAATTCTTGTTTTACTTTTAAAGCGTTTACGCAACTCAAAGAGGCATTAAATTTACAAACTCGTAAAGGAAGTCGTCGGCAATAGCTATCAGCTGCAAAGATCAGTGGAGGACTTGAAATGGGAATACGCGCGTCTAACGTTCTTCGAATACTATTCTTAAACTCTATACGCTACCTGACGACCATTTTAACAGCTTGTCTTTATAGCGCTAGGGAGTGGAGATATGGTTGTAACGTGCGAATCTAGGTCGACTACTGGGAATTGAACCCGGTCCGCCGTGGTGAAAGGCGAGTGTTCAGACAACTACACATTGCGGCAACTGTCCCTTGATACATTATGCGTATGTACACACGTGCGTGCGTGTGAAACAAGTGTGTACTGTAGAAGAATATGTCTACAGGATGATGTGCTATCGACGCGATCCTCTCATGTTTACAGTGTGTTCCTGAACTACAGGTACAGACGCAGTGAAAAATAAAGTAGAAAATATACAAGACACTTAGTGCCTTGATTTATAATTTAGGAAGTAATGAGCCTTTGAATATCGAGTTTTAAAACAACATGTTATTAAAATATCAGAAACCGCATAATGTACATTGACAATACTCTAAACATTGAATTATATTATTACGGTCTTCGAACCCACATCAAATGCTGGTTGATACCTTCAACCATTAAAAAAATTACAGGGGTGGCCACCCTCTAATTGGATTCAACTTTTGTACCTTCAGGATATTGGAACATTTGAAGATGTTTTATTGAATAATGCGAGCTTTGTAACAAAAATGGTCCTCTTATTGCAACTGTATAGGAGTCATAACTGTTGTTTAAATAGCACACGATGCTTTAGCTGCAGCGATAGAGATCCAGGGGAGCATTGGCAATACTGCGCACATGTGTTTTGGTGTACTCGCTGCACATGTTATGGTGGACAGTCACTGTAAACAACATTATCCACACTTCAATAAGTTCACGATTTCGTCTCAGCAGGTACAAAGGCTTATTCGAAACGGGGTAGAAAACATTACATACTAATAATGTCGGACAGTACCTCGTAAGGAAGGTATCAACCCTTGCAAATCGACAATTAAAAGGTTTTAACTGAAATTATTACATCCTACTGTGCATTAAAGAACTATTATGTGAATGATGATACTTTGTAAATCTTCAGCTGTTGCACAACTACAAACATTCCCTACATCTGTAACATAAATTGGGTGGTATGTTCCTACCTATATGTGTGTGTAACACTTGGGGATTTTTATTGCTTTTCAAATATGCAGTATATATACACAATACACGTCACCTTCATAGAACACTTAAACGCGAGCTGTTTGAGGGGATTATCAAGCGAGGCTGCCCTTTTTTTCCTGCCAAGTACGCAACCCGCGTTGCAAGGCTTTTTCTGCTCTTCTAGATGTAAGGACTGTTCTCCCAAAATATTGACATACAAGTTTGAAACATCCTGAAGACTATAGGTCTTCAATCTACCAACGACAGACTGTAACAGTAAAAATTTTGCGTTGTGAAAATGCCTATTATTAACAAAGAATCTAGATATGTAGACCAATTCAAATTCATGTTACAAGGTTCGAGGGTTGGTAGTACATCGCCAGTAGACCAATAATTGCTGGTCAGGAAATAGACGCTACGTTGTTACAGCATGTCAGTAATAAAACATTTTGCTCTAGATTTTGTTCATGTTTTCAAAATTATGACTGTATTAACTTCAAACGCCTTGATGGTAAAACAAAACTGATAGAACTCGCAAAGATACAAAATAGAAAAAAAAAAATTAACGATACTACAATAAAATATTTCATAACATATATATTTATTTTGAATCTTATTGGTCCTAATGAGGCTCAAAGACTCGTTATCGGAGATAATACATACATCATGTGGCACCTTACAAGTACATTTTTTACCAGTATTATTCTCATGAGCAAGTAAGATGTTTGCTATTAGTACATTCTGTGATACAGTTTACATCTAAATAGCTTAAAACCCGTAGTACATAGCTACTACATTAAATATCATAAAAACATACAAACACATTTACATATATAATAACTACCACAATTGATCTTTTATGAGAAAGGTGCTATTTAAAACAGTTCATTTATTAAAACAAATAACATAAACCATCAAATTCCTGTCTACTCATAACCTAAACTATATTTTTCCAGATATTTTTTTACTCAACTGTCATTTGAAAAATGTATAGTTATTTGTGTTTCTTAGTTTTGAGTGAAGATTGTTAGTAGAGGTACGTCAATTTCGCGTATTCATCTGGCAGTAGCCTAGATTGCTCAGTCCTGTACACGCTCTGGATACAGTCGATTACTCATTGGCTTACAACATTACATTTCCTTATTTACTACTGGCTTGCAGTAGTCAAATGCGTTTCGTGACAGCCGCCAGCTAATCACACATGTAATTACGAAGTATATATTTTCGGCGTTCAACCTCACCTGGAATGTATTTGCGAAATTGACGTGCCTCTGATTATCATAAGAGTTTAAGAGTCTATATTTAAAGCTTTTGATTCCGAATTTCGTTGTATTTATTATACCTACATCTATGTTGTTAAGAGTTCCTTGTACAGTGTGTATAAATACTTTCCTTTAGTCTAATTGGTGTGTTGCTTTTGGTGAGTTTGCTAAATAATTTTTATGATAATTTAGAGTGTTCTTCTTCGATCATTAACTTTAATGGCAGGATTTTCAATTCTATAAACATATCATTTAGACTTTTACTATAATTGCACCTATAGATGTGCCTAATGGCTATGTTTTGAATACGTTCCATGCTATGAAGGAGTTCTTTATTACATGCTTCCCATATACATAACATATGCAGCAAATGACAGTGAAGGATGATGTAATAAATGTTTTTTTAGTATTAACATCGTGACATATTGTCTTACCCTGTAAAAGTACTGCTGCAGCCGATTTTATCTTTTTGTTTACTTTGTTAGCACGTGTGTTCCAAGAAAGATTCTTATCTAGTATTATGCCTACAAATTTAGCAGATTCTACCATTTGTAATACTCAGTTTTTTAACCCAATCTGGCTGTCAATGTGTACGGATCTATTTGGTTTGGTTATGAACATGTAATTTGTTTTTCTTCATTAATACTTAATCTTTTTATTACTACCCAGTCTGTTATTGTTTCTACATCTTCCTGCACGGTTTTTACCATTATATTCACACTTTCCCCTGTATGGAAGGTGTTTGTGTTTCTACAAACAGTGTTACTTACCCTTTTAGTTTGTATTTAGTTATTTCGTTCATATAGGACCTATATTAAGAATAACAATAGTCCTTACATTGAGCCCTGTGGCACACCGTGTGTAACTGAGAATACGCTGCTCACGTAGCCGTTTATTTCCACATATTGTTTTCTCCCCTTCAGGTAGTTTTCAAAGAGTTTGTATGCATTTCCTCTAATGCCTATACAATACATTTTTGGTAACAGTATTTTGTAGTCTACTGTGTCAAAGGCTTTTTTTTTTTTTAGTCAATAAAGTGCCCACAAGCAATTTTGTTCCTATCCGAACTTTCCTGCAACATATTTACCAGATCAGCTATTGTTACCATGCTTGAATTATCTATGAATCCATATTGTTCTGGAATAAATTAATTTATACTGTTTAAATAGATCATCAATTTTCTTTCAATAACTTTCTCAAATATTTTGGAAATTGTTAGTAGCAGTGACATGGGCCTGTAATTACCTGGGTTGGATGGTTCCACTTGTTTTAGAATAGGAATGATTTTTGCAATTTTATTTATTTATTTTTTTTTAACATTGCCTGATGATAGCGATAGATTTATGGTTTTTACAATAGATGGACGAACTGTGCATGTAATTATCTTTAGAGTGTTACTAGATATTCCATATTGTCCAGCACTGTTTTTGTTTTAATGCTCTTTATAAGGTAGAGGTATTCAGATGTTTGGGGTGTGTGTTTTAAGGAAGGAATTTGTGATGCTAAATCTGTACCGATTTTCGTGAAGTAATTAACAAAGAAGTATTAGCTTTAAATAATAATTGTAAATAATAGTGTATTGTGCAGAGATGAGTGTTCGTCGCATTACAATTGAAGAGTATTCTAATAAGGTTTGTAATAAATAACGGCACGTAACGTAATCCTTTCTTATAATTTATAAAGTCCTCTATTCCGATATACCCTAACTACGGCCAAGAACAGCAACAATTCGCAACAATATTATTTTATTTGTGGGGTATATTGTATAAAGTCCAACTTATGTCTCTATCCTTATGTTTTTTTGGACTCAACAAGAATTTAATAGTAAAGGAAAATCCAAGAATTCATGTTTAGACAAAATTGAATGGACCGAAAGTCATGTTTCTAATAGTTGTGCTGATTTTTTAAATTTATATAGACATAGTTTGAAGCGTGTGTTCTTTTTGTAAACAAACAAATTTGATAAACACTACACCACATTTCAGTCGTAGGTAGGGATGTTTCTTAAACAGAACTGGAGTTGTTACAAGGGTTCTGTGTTAAAATTATGTTTATGAGGTCAAGTCGGGTCGCTAGTTGTTCGTATATAGTCTCAATACCAGTTTGTTTATTGATACCGACGCGCCAATAAACTTGGTTTGCTGTATAGCCAGACTGTTACACTGAAACACACACTTGTCAGACAGGTTTTTCACCTATATGTCAATTTCCTCCAAACAAGCAATTACGCCTTGACCGTAAACACAGCGGGTGCCAACTTGTTTTTACAAGTGTTATCATCATGCCAAACTTCTTGCCTGCTCGTCCCCCCTCCCCCCCTGGGGCAACTCGCAACCATGAACAGACCAAATACAGAAACACGATTATTTTCGCGTGCGAAATTACTGCAATACGCAGCGGACCAAACACAGCATAACGATTTAATAAACTTGGCAACCCTGTAACCTAGTTGGCAGCTGTGGGACCAGAAAGGGTCAGCGGTAAACATGGTTTAGAAACTTGGCTGAGATAGGACGCCAGCATTTATGGTTGGGTCATTGTTGCCAAGGCAACTACTCGAAAAGAAATTCAAGGGCAAGTTATTACTGGAGAAAATATGAAGAAGGGACGAGGAAAAAAAAAAGAAAGGGAAGTCTAGACGAAATTACTGACTCCCGTCCAAAACCAGTCATCATTATACTGGTATCTTACAACAATTGCAGAAAAACAAAAACCAGTAGGCTACAGTATCCAGCTAGGTGTTTGAAACAACGCCTGCACAATACAACCGTATACGAGAAGCACCCATTATATTATTTTGTATTAACGGGGAGTAGTAAACAATTTTCATGTATTTTTATTTCCGAGCCATAACATCTATTCTAGTTGTATTGTTAATAATTTCTCTTCGACAAGACATAAGAAATATTTTTGATAAATTGCTTGACATAAATAACAATGACATTTTTCTTTGATTTCTTATGCAGTATCATTGAAAGGAAATTTTAGGTTAACTTTCAAGAATGATTACAAGTCCGATGTAAGACGAACATATAACCGTATTATGATCTCCAAAATACATGACAAATATCTTCTATGCCTCAACATTGCCACACTTACCAAAAAATATTTTAAAACGTAAGTTATTGCAGAAATTCAATAAATAAAATTGAGCCTCTAACTATCCCCTTTTAAGGGCGCTGTCTACTCGCGCGTGAGAGGCTCGAAAGCGACAGAGCTGTAAGGTCGACATTGAAGCGCGCATCAAATGCCGTGTCGCCTCAACGAGCCAAGCGCTGAACTAGCGTGCCAGCTTCCCGCCGAAGGGTGTTTACTATGGGACATCATCCGGTGGTGAACATATAATTTTATTAGTGGAAAGTCTGCAACTAAGTTCAGTGCAGGTCGCAACCTGAGTTTCACATATATCCGGTTAGTACGTTTTGAAGTATGGAAGTCTGAAAGGGCCATTTTTAGCCATGTTAGAGGGCTTAGAAACAGTGTTTTTAATGAGTGCGGTGTCTTAACAATGAGATTTCGACATTGTCTGAAGTTTTTCTTTTCGTACGTTGGCACAATGGGCACACGTGGAATATTTTCATAGGAAAACCTGTTTTCGAACACACTGCAACGTATTTGAAGCGTGGGGTAGGCGGCCGCCTTAAAGTCGCTGTTGTAGTGTTAGACGATGATATGCAACTATGTAACACAGTAAAAACACGAAACCAGACATATACGGACTGCAGAAGAGCGCGAAAACTTGAATCACGTATTCTAAACCGAAGTAAGATGCAAACTTGGCGTGAAATAAACCAGTTTTTTTGCCTCACTCCACGAGATTCTTTCGCTACAACTTTTTACAGTTGTTATTAACGTCGTATGCTGGTATGGTAATGTGTGTGCATGGCAAGCACACTTGGAAACTTCCCAAGCAGCGGTTTTTTTTCCCCGACAATTTAATCGTGTGCAAGCCTCTTTCTTTTCTTCACAACAAGCTTATGACAGGAAAAAATTACCGACGGGTAATAGATTTACTTCACCATGATTACCAACCACGAATCTTACATATACCGTACTGTAGATATACAGGATGTCTGAAAAGTGTTTACGTGGTTACATACTTTATTTATTCCCGCTATGTGTATCGAGATTATAAGATGGGAAAAAATCAGGGGATGTAATCAAACAGTTTTTCATGTTTTATAGGTCTGGTTAGTTTCCCAACACTTTGGTACCAGTTTCACAACCCTATAGTATATACAGTATACAGTACGTAATAATGAGGCAATGGAAATGTTTGTTTTACACAGCAAGTTATATATCGTGTAAGGTGGCACAACTGGAACACGCTGGACTCGCATTCGGGAGGTCCCGGGTTCTATCCCCAGTTCCGGCCATCCTGGTTTTGCTTTCCCACGATTTCCCGATATCATCCCAGGACAATTTCTGGACGGTTCCTGACTGAAGACCATGGTTGTTTCCTTCCTCGTTTACTGTCTGTCCGAACCATTTGCTTCGTGGGGCTGCGGTGGCCGAGAGGTCAGACCTCTCGTCTGCAACCAAGGCGATCTGGGTTAGATTCCCGGCGGGGTCGGTCCCTGGATTTTCGCGTGTGGGGAAATTGTACCGGACGATGCCGTTGCTTGGCGGACTTTCTCGGGGATCTTCCATTTCCCCCGCCCTTTTATTCCGGCGCAGCTCCATACTCACATCATGTCACCCCCCCCCCCCCACCAGCGTTAATGACCTCGATGTTGAACGCTGACCAAAAATATCTCACTCACTCACTCACTCACTCACTCACACATTTGTCCCGTATCTACTGACGTCGCTGTCGACAAGTCGTTCAGCAAAACTACCTGTAGGCCGTTCACAATGAAGTGAGAACTGCACATAGTTTTCTCCCAGCCGTTTTGCAGCCATCTTTGATATTTTAATGTGAAAATTTCCATACAACTAAAAACCAGTATAAATGTTATAACACTCTCAATAGTTGACGTCTATTGGCTCGGTGAAACATATGTTTAATTAATTACAAGTTCTGCTAAGTGCTCAGTTTATGGTGAACAGCCAATAGAAGTTTATATTAAGTCATGTATTTGCGTTGAATCATGACGCTTATGTCTCACTGTCGCGCTAAAGGTTCACGTCACCTTATCTTTCAGCTGTGATAAAACAAGCTTATTCGGCTATGTAATAGCAAGTCCTAGATTTACGTCGGGGTTAGGTTACTGCAGCTACGCAAACTGACACGACTTAAATTGGGCCAGACCAGCCCCGCCCACAGCCTATAGCCGAGCCGTTTTGGAACATAAGAATGTTAACTCTTACTTGTATGAATGGGTTAACGAGTTCACACCATATTGCATATCCAACGTTATTCTGAAACAGCAGTTGTTTAATTGAAGACTAGGTACTCAGACATTAGCGAAGAAACGAAGTAAAGCTCTACGACTTATACTGAGGACTTAGTGTAATTCAGAAGTCACTCGTAGCTAGGAGAGACGACGAGAAACAGGAAGACGTGCGTGATTGACAGCGTGTTGTACATCTTTGACAGGTAGAAGAGTTGATGGTGGAGAGAAAGGGCGGAGCTGGAGGGGGGAGGGGGCAGCAGCACTGTGAAATAGAAAGCCTAAGTGACGTTATACCATAATAGTAATCTGCCATGCATTAAACGCAATGACGAAGTGAAGAGTTGGTTTAAGAAGTCACTTAGAAACGAAGCTGGCGACCGACACTTTGATCGGCAAGGGCATGCCTTCAACCACGTCTGTACGCAATCATATAGTTGCCATGCCATATTAACAGTGAGGGATAGTCACCATCTAGAATTTTTGTATTTTGTGTTATAACTTTTATTCTTGGTAAATTTATGTATATTTAATTTTATTACCGAATTTAATACATATTAAGGTAATTTTAGACAAAGTAAATATTCGTTTGTCGTTAAAGTTATTCGAGATCCAGTTGCAGTTACAACATTCTTATTACTTTCTTAACTGCAGGGGCCGCGGTGGCCGAGAGGTCAGACCTCTCTCTTCCCACCAAGGCGACCCGGGTTCGATTCCCGGCGGGGTCGGTCCCCGGATTTTCGCATGTGGGTATCGTGCCGGACGATGCCGCTGGTCGGCGGGTTTTCTCGGGGATCTCCCGTTTCCCCCGCCCTTTCATTCCGGCACTGCTCCATTCTCACATCATGTCACTCCCCGCCAGCGTTAAAGACCTAGATGTTTATCGCTGACCAAAATATCTCACTCACTCACTCTTAGTCTTCTCGCCGACAACTAGCCTCTATGAGACTTTCAAGGCTGAACTTATCATTTCATGACGTAGTATTAACGGTAAAAGTGTGTTGTACACACATACACCGTTTGAAAAATTCTGCACAATGATTTTCATTCTAATAAAAGGCCATAATAAAACCAATTTTGGCAATTCTCGGGCGTTTGTAAATATGATTCAGTGATAAGTGGTGAACCTGAAGTCGGTATACACACGTGCAACGTTTTTTGAATGTTATTCCTAAGCAGACATAGTTCGTGTGCGTTGAGCAGTTTTCGAATAATGTTGTAACGGCCGAAGCTCTGCACACCGCATGGCGGCCTGGGCAGGCGGTCATCTTAAGCTGATTGTTATGTACGATCGTGACCTGGAAACCCGCTGATTCTTAGAGGCAATTATTTTTGGTGAAAAGAATTATACAACATTATGTTTCAGTTTCTCACGTGCACATCTGCAGCTGTGCTTCATGGTCAGCGATTGGCTGTTTTTAACTCTTAACATATTTTGTATCTACCCGCAAATCGCAGACAGGTGGTGTCTGGAGTCGCAGTGACGTTATTCTCATTGGCACAGTCAAATGAGTGACGCCTCTACACGAATGCTCGCTGCCAATAACTACAGACCAGAGCTGCAGATGTGAACGTGAGGCATTGAAACAACATGTTGCATAATTATTTTCACCAAAAATTATTGCCTCTACTGAGGCTTGTATTCACTTGACGTACCGCCTCTAAGCTCTGGGAGCTCATCTGCCTGCAGAGGTGATTCGACTCAATGTAACTTTCTTTTAAGGTGACCGCCTACCCCACGCTTCCAATGTGTTGCAGTGTGTTCGTAAACAGTTTATTTCTACGAAAATATTCCACGTGTGCCCATTGTGCCAACGGACGAAGACAAGGTCGGAATCTCAATGTTAAGGGCGCGGTCCAACTCAGTTTTCAATGTCTTTTTTTGTTTTTATATTTGTACCAGATATTTTTTTCTTACTCTAGACATAAACTGTGATTAAATCTTCGTCTTAGAAAATTTGTGTATCTCTTATAGTTTTTGTGTAATGAGTCGTAAACTTCAAAATTTCCTCTTTACGGTTTTATGCACGCCACTAAAACTAACTGGCATACCAAACCGAAAAAATTCACAATGTATAACAATGCTGTAGGCTATGATTTGACGTATATAAAACAACATATAAAATTTTTTTGTTCTTAATAAAAATGCTGAATTTTAAAATGAAAATTAAAAAATTTCAACGAATTTTTAAAAATACAAAGCTACATATTCTTTTGTTTTTATATCTGTCAAATCATAGCCTACAATATTGTTATACACTGTGAATTTTTTCGGTTTGGTATGTCAGTTGGTTTTAGTGGCGTGCATATAACCGTAAAGTGCAAACTTTGACGTTTACGACTCATTACGCAAAAACTATAAAAGATACACAAATGTCCTAGGGGGAAGATTTAGTCACAATTTATGTCTAAAATAAGAAAAAAATCTGGTACAAATATAAATATAATAAAAGACGTTGTAAACTGAGGTGAACCACCCCCTTAAGACGCCATGCTCATTAAAAACATTGTTTCTAAGCCCTCCAACATGGCTAATAACGGTCTTTTCAGACTTCCGTACTTCAAAATGTACTAACCGGATGTATGTGAAACTCATATTGCGACCTGCACTGAACTTAGTTGCAGACTTTCCACCAATAAAATTATATGGTCACCGCTTAGTGTCCCATAGTAAAAACCGTTCGGCGGTAACCTTGCACTCTAGTTCAGCGCTTGGCTCGTTGAGACGACGCGGCATTTGATGCGCGCTTCAAGGTCGACCTTACTGCTCCGTCGCTGTCGAGCCTCTCACGCGCGGGTATGCGGCTCCCTTAAGGCCTCGCTCATGAATTACTTCTGTTTTTGCTATAATAATTTTTTTTAAGCTTAAACGAGAGCATGTGTAAAAAAAATCAGTCTGGCAGTTTTGTTAAAAACTGTTTTTATAGTGCCAGCTAATTTTTCAAAGCAAGAAATTATACGGTTTCGACTAAGAAGTCAATGAACCAGAACTTCGTTAGATACATAATTTGCTAAAAACCTTAGTATTTACTGATTTTAAAAAATCATCCAACATGGAGAAGACGATTTTTAACAAAACTGCCAAACAGTTTTTTTATATCTGCTCTCGTTTAGACGTAACAATTAATATCGCTAAGTAAAGTAGAAAGTAGAGAGCATGGCTTTAAGTGGTCACCCTGTGTTTCTACATCACGCTTATACAAACATGAAATAACGTTAGCTGACGTTTCTGTACATACATTTTTAAGACTTAGACAGCTTCTTCCAAGTTTTGTGTAACCGTATGTAATAAGTTTGAGTTGTAGTTTGTATTATCATATGCTTTTATTATAAATGCACGGCAGTTTCTGCTTGTTATCCAGAAAACGTGTGCAACACACGACATGCGCCAATTACCTGGAGAGCAATACAATATGCATACTGGATCTTCTGTGTTTCTTACGTGTTATTGTTTCACCAATGAAAACACCGGAAATGCCACAGTGTTTGCGTATCCATTAAACTTAATATTTAGTACACGTGTGAGAAATTTATTTAAAAAACTCATAGTTATGCAGTTATTTCCAGATGAATAAAAATAAAATTGTCGTAGCAAAGTTATAATTACTACTTTTACCTGAACCATTTTCATGGACTTACGTCACTGCGATCGATATTATTAACCCCCGACGTAAAAGAGGGGTGTTATAAGTTTAACGTGTGTACCTGTGTGTCTGTGCATGGCCGTCTTTATTAGAATGTCGGTGTCTTGAATGTGGCAACGCTGCATCTGAGGCCGGCTACCTGTCGCTCATTGGTAGCCCTAGTCAGTGTAGACGTGTACATGCCACTAAAGCTGTATCTATACACGTTACAGAGACTAGGACAGTCGAGAAATGACAGGTAGCAGGCCCCCGATGCAGTGTTGCCACATGCAAGACTCCGGTCTTCTACTAAAGATGGCCATGGTCTATAGCATCGTAGCTCCTAAACGAATGAACCGATTTTGACGTAGATTTTTTAATGTTTGAAACGTGACTTGATGGATAGTGTTCTTAGATATGTTCCAAGAAGATCTGTTCAGGCGTTTGAAGATCATCAGATCTTTTCTAATAGTTGACGGGATGTGAGCAATTTCTACTGTTCTGTTCGATTCGGAATTTAGTATCCTGTGACTAGGTTTCTTATTTTTAATTTAATATATCTGGTTTCTTCTTTATTCAGTTGTATGTAATCTGAAAGTTTTTTTTGTTTGGACACAATTTTTTTTCAACCCTAAAAACGGCATAGGTTTACTTACCTATTTCATCACAGAAAGTTTAGTTTATTGACTAATGATCGAAATGAAGACACTTTGTAGAACCATTTTTAATAAGTCTGCAAAATTGTTTTAAGATATCAGCTCCCTTTTGGGCTTAAGAATTGTTCTCGCAAAAACAGTTGAAATGGGAGACAATGGTATTATTTGTTTCTAGTTTATGTGCGTCAGACGCGCAGAATAGCTGGAAGTAGACAACTTACTTAAGCTGTTAATCTCGACATGATCATAGTGCTTGACAATGTCGGCTTACAACTTTCATTCGTCATTGTGCGTGTGTACGTGACGCCACTATCATTGTTGGTGTTTCAAGGACGACCTTAGAACAGAAATAGACAATGTTTCAGTGCCAACAGCATTGTTTAATTCCTGTTGGAACACAGGAACGCAGCAGTAACAGGAACTCTCAAAACGTATCCAAACAGGGTTTTATAATTTCAACAACATGTCACTGCACTTCGCATATTGTTACAGTTGTTAAACGTGAGCTGCATTCGTTTTTAAAATGACCAAGCGAAGTGAGAGTGGAAAAAAAAAAGTTTGTGACATTTTGTTAAATATGGACAACCTATGAGCGGTAGCAATAGCGAAAGTAATATTTATTTATTCATTTGGAGGTTTCACATGGCGTGGAACAGCACAATGACTCGGTAGAGGAACACGGAGGAAGGAGGTAGGAGTCAGCCAGGATCTGTTTAGTAATATGAAGTTATCTAAAAACCAATTTATTTTACACGTGAACGTAAACATTTTTATTGTTATCGTCTACGCACTTTTGAGGCTTTCCTTTCCAGAGAATTCCACAAACTATTATCTTCTATTTTCCAGAAATAGTGTCGTCTGTAGAAAAACTAATTCTGACTTTTATTTAAATTAATTGGAATCTGTTCCTAATGTAACGTTAAAATAGATTTTTTTTGTTTCCTGACAATAATTAGAGGTACGTAAATTTCGCAGATACATTCCAGGTCAGGTTGAACGCCAATTATGTATACTTCATTGTCATGTCTGTGACTTGCTGGCGGCTGTTACGAAACGCGTTTGACTAATGCAAGCCAGTAGTAAATAAGGAAATAATGCGAAGTGCTATCGCTTGCTACCTGCTTGTACGGTTATAAGCCAATAGATAATCGATTGTGGCCAGTGGGTGCACAGGACTGACAAGTCTAGACTGCTGCCAGATGAATCCGCGAAATTGACGTACCTCTAACAATAATGTATACTACTTGTTATTCATACAAGATCGTTTAAAGAATAACAGTCTATCATTGATTTCAACTGTAAAAAAATTAGAACTTTTACGAGAAATCTCTTAATTCATTCAAATATCTAGATTTTACGTTAACACACATTCATAATAAATGAATCTTCAAGGCACGGCAGTGGCACACCACATAAAAAACGGTTTTGTGCTGGTCACAAAATAGATCTCACCAATTTTTTTTGTAGTCGCTTCAAAACTTCACTGGGCGCAGTAAAAATGTTTCGTGGTCACCACAAGTAGATTTGGTGAAGTCCATAACGACAAACTATTTCTATTTATTTTTTAATCTCTGAGAAATAAGCGGTATTAACTTGTAACTCTATTAACAAAATTGTTCTTCGATAGTTAAGACTGGCTCACAGAACCATAACATATTTTGCAAGTAATATATATTTCTTGCCATTGTGATGAAATAAGCAATACATCTTAAGCTATTCCGCTGGTAGCCACGTTGTTGAACTGGGGAATCAGTGATGAAATAAAGACATTATCAACGTTCCAGTTTCAATGATAGCTTCCAAAATAATCTGACATTATTTTTCTATAAAATGTTAATATAGAAAAGATTTAAAAATGATTTGGTAATTTTTTAAACATATTTTTGGAATTGCATTTTAAGTATTAATAATGCGTGGTAGATACATAAACGCTGAAAACAGCAATTGAAATTTATAAGTTTTGAAAGTCAATACTGAAAAACTACAAAACCACAATACTTTAATAATATTAACCATTTTCATGAGCAGTTGCTAGAGAGCTATCTTGCGCCGTAATTAAATGTATGATATTTCGGCGTCAGAGACTGTTCTTCAGTAACACGTTATTCGAGAAATATTTTTGTTCAGGAAGTTGGAATAAACTATTGTCTACTATTGCTTTTTTTTTTTTTTTTTTGCAAATTGGCTTTGAGAAACCGACGATTTTAAACTGATGCTGCAATATGTGCAATAGCCTGGTACCCTCTTAAGTATAAAAACAAAATTTTCTATATATTTTATTAGAATTCCTTTTGCTTGAAGGGGTTGTCTTTAAAATTGATAAAATTAAAAGTCAGTGATGTTAACATTGTTACTACACTTAAAGTTTGTTTGTCAAAGTCCACAAGTAACATGGTGTTGTATAAATAATGCAATAAGTTTATAACGTCTCTAAGTTTTTACATTTTTTAAAAACAATGTTTCTATGTCAGCATGTTTTTAAACTATTATTTCAAAACCCGAAGACAAAATATTGAATGCAGCAACATGAAGAAACTAAAATTTGTCACACCTGCACAGCTCTTAAAGGCGTTCAAATGGTCGAAAACTACATTTCATATTTTCAGTATAGTTGACATATTTTTATACTTTATTAAAAAGTAATGGTAGAAGTGGCGGTAGTAGTAATAGTAGCAGTAAGAGTAATAGTAATAGTAGTAGTGGTAATAGTAATAGTAGTAATGATGGTAACGGTAGTAGTCATAGTAGTAGTTATAGTAGCAGTAGTGGTTGGAGTAGTAGTAGCAGTGTGAGAGAAGTGTAAATGGAGCAACACTAATTTCGAAAAAAATAATTAGTGTCATGATAACTTAAAATTTTTATACTTATTTTGCAATTTTTATTTGAAAACTATGCTTAGAGTTAATGGTTTATAGCGGGAAAACTTGACTGTTTGCTGGGTTTCAAAGTACGTTCGGCTTAATAAAAGTTCACTGGATTTTACCTGTACGTGGAGGTGTAACCCTATTTGACTGAGCCAATAAGAATCCCACTATTGTAATATTTAATGCCTATTATTGGTTTGTAGACAGTTAAGGAGTGTCAGGCGGGTATCACCCAATAATACATGTTGCGAGAAATTACAGTGTTTTCAAGGGTATACCAGCACAAACATTTCTCGCGATATACCATCTTCTCTAACTATGCTATATTGCAATGTTGATCTTCAGGTTACAATGAATGTAAAATACATCGGTGTATGATGATATTTCACGGAATTTCGTATTAAGGGGTTTGCATATTATTATATTTTTAATGTTATCATAAAAATCAAAGTAGAAGTAGACAAACAGAAAACGTTGATTGAAGGCCTTCGAATTAACCTATTCCAGAGAAACTTCTTTATGGAGTTTATATGGCTTCAAGTTAGGTTAAATGTAGGCCTACTATAGGTTGGAAAGAAAATGTGTTACCGTATAGGAGAGTTTGGCTCAGGGAACATTTCTGTCGCTAGTTTCGATACAATCGCTAACGTACCTAGTAAAATTCAAAACCGTACTAAAATTTATTTTATAGGACGTTCGGGATAAAGTGAGCACAAAAAAATTAAACCTTTGAAAAAAATCACTGGCTGTTACTGCATATAATTTTATGTTAACAATAGTTACCTTAAGCCTTGTATGATTGTCACTGATTTTCCAAATACAGTTCGTGTATTTTCTTATTTAAATACAACAATACTGAAATAAAATCGAGTGAAATCGACGTTACTGAGTTGTATATAATTAACAAACTTTTTAAAATCAATCTAGATAGTTTCCTACCGGCTGCGCAATTCGTCTTTGATGCGCAAACATCAAGCGACGTGACCTGAGAGGTTAGACATTTCCTGTCGCTAGCCGTTACACGCGGAGAGATACGAATTGGCTGAAAATATATATTTAGTGCTCACTTTGTCCTGAACCGCCTATAACTATGCGTGGTAAAGAGGGAAGTCATTTAATGTAATTTTAAAGTAAAAATAAAGCAATTTTTACATTTTTATTATCAACTTCATGTAACTTAAAATTCAGGAAAGCTCTGTGATTGGTCAGTTTTACACATCTTAGCGATACCAGCGCTCAAGCGGCAGAAATGTTCCGTGTGCCAAACTGTTAACATTGATATTTCTAACCTTTGGTAGAATGAACCTTACTTAAAAAAAAAAAAAACTGAAGCCAGTGTGTATACAATTGTGACTGTTTTCTTTTTAAAATTAAATTTCGCAATATTTAGAATTAAAGTGTTCTTGTGTTTAAAAAATTAACTAAAATTATTTTCAAGTTTTTTTTCTGTGATTTTATCGGATTCCATTTTGTTAGAAGTCACAAAAAAAATTTAAAAACTCAAAAAACATTTTTTAGGACCTGAGAAACTGAGGAACGAATTCTCGTCAACATGGTTCCACGAACAACGTGATCGCACGGAAATTTAAGCTAAGAGTTGTATACTTTGTGACGTATATGACAGGTGTTTTCCGCGGGAAATAACCCAAATATTCGGCGTCCTGGCTCTGGTTGAAGCTGCAGGACCCAGAGTTCTAATTTCACGCGCCGTGACCGCGAAGATCACGCCACAAACACGACGTTACGCAATGCAGGAAACATACGACGTGGCGCACAAACAACACTCGTAGTTCACGTGATCCTCGCGTGACTCGCGACAAACAGTTGACGAGCTTCACCATGACTGGATAAAAAGAAGAGTTTCATGCCTACACAACACTCAAGGTTTTCAACAAAGACGCGAGATGACTCTATCAAGTTTTAAACTGGAGAGATATGCTCAGCGCTCAACGCTGAGGCCCGCATTGATGACGAGGATGAGAGTGAAAGTGGAGCAACAGGTGCAAATAGGAGTACCCCGAGAAATCCAGGGGAATAATCCCACTTGAGCAAGACGAGGGCGATCCTACCGGGATCACCGTAATTGAAGATCAACCTTTTTTTTTATTAGAAACCCTGAGTAAAATCCCAATGGCTAGACACCCGGAAATTTCGTGGGTTCAACAACTTGCCGGCTGGATTTCATACTCCTGTGTACACTTTGTCCTCTCCTACTTGTTTAGTAGCTAACGCTCTAATGAGTAGAGACCTGAAAAATTCGCGTATTCGCTGACGTGTAGACTGTAAGTACCGCCACGATTTTGTCACAAAAATATTTTTGCACCAGTTTGTTTCAGTGTGTCACGTGCACATCGGCAGCTTTGCTTCATGGTTATTGGCAGCGTGTCTATGTTCAGACACGTTTCTCATTTGACTGCACCAATCAGAATAAGATTATTGTAACTCCGTACGTCTATAATTTGCCAAGGCAAGTGAGAGTAAAATCATCCAATCACAGACGATGTAACAGAGCTGCAGATATGCACATGACGCATTGAAACCAAATGTTGCAAAATCTTTTCGTCATAAAATCGAAGTAGAGACGCAAAATTCGCGTTAAATTCGTAGCAGACTAAACTTCACTTTCCTATAAATAACAGAGAGCATAAGCTGCGTTTCAATTGGCTACGAACTTTTATGTGTTGTCATTTACGTGTGTTACGTCTGTACAGAGATTGGCCTCTCTACCGTGTAAGCATTCTCCGCGGCAAGTAACGACAATATCGGCCAGCGGGAGACGTCGCACAAGCCTATAGTCACTTGGAGTCTAGTCAACTGTCAGGAAATAACGCTAATTTCACACGTCTCTAGCTATAAGCCACGAATATGAGTACTCAAGCATACAACTTCCTCTGATTGGCTGCTCGCTGACACAGTGATTCCACACTACCGGACCTATATTTACCTGCTTCTTTGCAATTGGCTATATGTTCTCCAAGAGGTGTCAGAAAGGCAAGCGCCAGTTACAATATTGATACGAATTTATATTTGTTTGAGTCCTAGCTTGTGCTCAAAACCAAACGTGAATTTTCAGGTCCTTACCAATGAGTGGGTATTTGTACATTTAGCAAGGTAGCTCAAGTCCGTGAGTGTTTTCATGCGGGTTTGCTGTTGATGCACAGTTCTAAAAAAAATGTTTAATTAACAATAATCCACTCGTAAAAGTTACACTCATACATGAATCCAACTTCTCAACTGCATCCGCGATATTTCCGAATCTCTGACAGTTGCAAATATTCTTTTCAGACATTTATTATACCACTACGTTACTGTATTTTTATACGGCCGAGGTGCCGAAACAGTAATACGCTAGACTCGCATTCTAGAATACCCGGGTTTTGTTCACAGTTCCGGCCATCCTGATTTATGTTTTCTGTGGTTTCGCGAAATCTCTTTGTCGTCAAGTCAGGCGTGGCATTTATTTTTACAGAAAGTTTGCATTCCTCCCCCCCCCCCTCCAAGTCGTTTAATTAGGGCACACAATGGTGTAGAAATCAGACTACTTGCGTCCCACCACGGCCTGCCGTATAATATACAACAAACACTATTTAAGAAAAGTCAATGAATCCTTAAGATGCCTTACACTTATTTAACTACTAAAATGTAATATGTAAACCTGATGGAAAAGTAGAAAACGTGATTTTAAAACTTATTAAACACAATTTTATAGTGAAATAAATTACAATAATTTATTTTCGCTAATATTTGTTGTACTGCTACTGCCTTCTCATAATGTGAAATTAATTTTTTATGTATCCATATCACTGGCATGATGGCAGTAAATTAAGGTAATTCCAAAATTACATAAATAAAACGTATGATTTTTTTTGTTATCATTTGCACTATGTTTTGAAAAAAAATAGCCAATCCGTTTTATCTCTCTGCCTTTCTCTTCTTTACGAATTTCCGGCTAACCATACTCTATGAAATAATTACCTTTGCGACTTAAAATATTATATTTCTTGTGAAACTGATGTTAGGACTCAAATAAACTTCAATATGCACAACTTAATGTTCAGTGGCTGTAGTCGATAGGTTAAATAGCGTGATTTATTCGAATATTTTAGTGGAACCTCTTTACTACAAACCTGAAGTGACTTAAGATATTTGAGTTTGTAATAGTAAGGTTTGTAATTACAGGTGTTTGCAAAAACATTGAAATGTCAGTTAATATTTTTCATGCTGGTTATCCCAAAAATTCTTATCACCACCATTAGCTATGTTGATCAGTGAAGGTGATATTATTGTTTTATGTATAAAGGAAATTATTTCTGAGCATTTAAGTTTTTAATCTCTTATCTCATTCCACGGTGAAAAAAAAACACTTATATTAACAGGACTTGTATTAACGAGGGTCCACTGCATGTTTTTGACTTGAAACTACCGAAGTGGGTGTGACTGTGGACACATGGGGTTGCTTGGGGAAACTTTTATACAATATGTATTGTCTGTAATTGTTGACTGAGTAAATATTATTTAAGTGCCATGAGGTTATTAATTACTCGGAAGTTATAGCAAGTAAATTTCTTCATATAGGGCTACCATGTAGACCCTATGCGAACAATAATTTTTTTTTGTAATGACCAAAGACAACCCCGCTCACGGTAGTAATTTTCCAGTTGTGACTTGTTATTACTGTAATGTTATTGGGTTTATTAACGCATGGCAATGTTGTGTGGGTGTGATAGGTCTCTTCTGGTTGCTAAGACCCGCGTGTCATGTTAGCCAGTCCTCGTGCAAGTATTCGGCGAGGTCACGCCGCTGAATTCCGACCTTATCTGCCGCAGTGTTGCATGCTTGTCGCTTGTATAACGAGCCACGACAGCTGACGCCAGTCACGTCCGTCCACAGTCTTTCAACAACGTCCAATGTTGCACCGCAGTTCCTGTGGCCGAGGAACTAATGCTGGGTTTACAATATCGCGACGAACGCGACGCGAATAACGAAACTTGCCAGCCAAACAGAGGCTTCTGTAACATCAGCGTGACAAAATGGCAGATATGACGCAAATTCCGAATACACGGTTTTTATATGATACTAGCTGTCCCGTTGCGGCTTCGCCCGCGCGTACTATAGAAAAGAGTAACTAACTTTTAGTTACGTGTTAATTGATGGTAATACTATATTCTATATTATACTATATTCACTGTTTTTCTTTAAAACATCAAATACAAACAGATTTGTCCAGTCCACTGCGTTAAGCGTACTTTTTTAAATTCATCTTTATTTCTCTATAAAACAGCTGCCCGGCTGCGTCTTCCACCGCGTGAAATAAATATATGTGATGAAGGCATTTAACAGCTAGCGTACTCAATAACAGTGTAAAGAGCGCGCGCAATACGCTTGTATGATGTCATGTAATTCCCATCGCAAAGTCTTGCACGGGATACGAACCCGTAACCCCACCCCTCCTACACCCCAAACTTTATACAATACCTGAGTGAATGCTTAAGGCCTCGATCACAGGAACATACCTACATTGTTTAAACAACAATAGCAATAAAGCTCAAATTGACTCTACTTTTTTTTTTCAAGTTTTTTCCCCCGGCAATTATGCGAATTTTTCTCGCCGTAAAAACCATCAACTACAACGAACATAAAAAAAAAAAATGGCCAAATTGGTCCAGGCGTTGTTGAGTTATGCGCTTATCAACACATTTTGCGATTCTTTTTTATATTATAGATTCACGTTGCGGACTCGACATAGCTGAAAACAAAATAAAATTTTGTGACCAAATGTTGGTGAAACTGGCGAGTGGTGGTTAATTGCAGTTATTTATTTTACGAGAGATTTTTGTTTTTTATTATAAGCAAATCATAGCTGTGTTTAAACAAACGTGTGCTTGTGACTTTATTTTCTCATTTGGGAATTCTAGTGGGTATTTAAAATATATTTATAATAAACTGGAGGAGGAGGAGAGGGGGGGGGAGAAATATTGTAAACATCTGCAGTTGTCGTGCTAGCATATGTAGTGGCAAGGGACTATTTACATTTAATATTTTGTTTAGTACAGGCGAACAATTGTTCGCAATAACGATGATTTTGTGTCTCATCGCGCCTAGTCCATCGCGTTGTTGTAAATCCATCACAACACTAGCTTTCCGTACCATGCGAAGTCGCGCAGTATATCCGACCTCGGTAGCGTCTTTAATTTGTGCGCCGGCTTCCGTGACAAGATGTTACCAACACGCAAAGCAAGACAACTGCCAAAAAATGTCATGACAACTTAAAAAGGGTAACATGCCCGAAAATACAAGTTCATGTGATTGTAGTGTTGCGAAGAGCACAACCAAATAAAAACATGAATTTAATTAATAAATACTATATTTGTAACTTAAGAAACAGTGGTAGGGCGTTTTAAGAACCACACTTCTTCGAAAATTACACATCTTTCATTTTAGCCAGTAATGAATAAAAGATCCCATAACGTAATTTAAAAAAAATAGTTGAAATTTATAAAAATTAATGTGGTGTGTCTCCACTTTACTGTCTGCGTATTTTACATTGCTTGATGCGTTCATTAGAAACTTTTTTTTAACATTTGGGACATAAATATAAATTTATGGTACAAAGTTAAACTTAAGCTTCTTATCAAGTTGGTATATTTCGATATACTGCAGTCTGAAAGTGATATTTTAAAACATTTCGAGTGACCTCAAAAACATTTGTAAGACTTAGAAATGTAGTTTCAAAAATATGTTGTTTGTATAAACGTATTGGAAACACGTTAAGCAGTTAAACATGAAAAAAAAAAAAAAAAAAAAAAAATACTCGAGGGAACACTTCAGCAGGGGAGAACTTCGAAGAAAAAAGCTTTAAAAGCAGAAGTAACGAAGAAAACCACATCGTAGCGTGCTGTACGTACATAAGAGGTGAAGGTGCAAAGTTCCCACGCCACGCCGTCTCAAGAGATGAAACTCGGACCAGCTACTGGACCAGATGGTGGCTAGCAATCAATACAATGGCGGGCACAACATCTCCAGGGCCAAACAAATTCAAGCAGACGTCCCGTAACAGGAAAAGGATGTGACGGAAGCTGGAGGATTTATCTCAGGGACTGTCCGATATCCAGTGCCCGCTCATCAGTTAAACACATTATCTTCTCGATACACCAACACAGCTGATAACTCTTCGTTGCCTTATATAGTTGAGAAGACATTACACATTTTTCCCCGAATAAAAGGTGTAAAATATTCATTCTAAGTCTGGATGCTACTTCTCCTCTTTTATAGGATCTTAAGTGTGTTCAAGTGCGATAAAATCATAATTTTATATTTGTATGAAATAGTGTTAGTTTTATAGACGATACTTGTGAGTGCACTTTCCTCTTACGAAACAATTTTAACTCGCATAGTTTTCTCATAACGGTGCGTCAAAATTAAAATTGGAATGTTCTGCTGCCATGCAAATAGTGAAAACCAATTGACTCACGCGAGTGAAATAATTCACTCTGAAGTAACATGCAATGTGCTACGTAATGAAACATTTTTAAAAATCCCGTGAACTTTTTTTGTATTTTAAAAATTGCTGAATTTGAAACTTTTTCCCTGTACTTTTACGATTTTTTTGAAAAATTCAAAATATTACTTCATGGTCTTTTAAATACTTCATTGCATAGCTCGTGGTATGTAATATCACAGTGAATTATTTTATTCAAGTAGGTCAGTTGGTTTTCACTATTTGCATGGCAGCAGAAGAAGCAAATTTTGACTTTGAAGCACCGTTATGAGAAAACTATGAAAGCTAAAATTGTTTCGTAAGAGTAAACTGTACTCAAAAGTATCGTCTACAAAACTAACAATATTTCATAGAAATATAAAATTATGATTTTATCGCACCTACCTACGAATTAGAGGCTCAGAAATTACGAAGCTATAAGGGCGACCTCGAAGTGCGCATCAAATTCCACATCGTCACAACGAATCAAGCGTTGAACTAGTGTGAAATATTCCCATCGACCCATTATTTTTAGAGATGGTAAAATTTCGCGAATTCAATAACCTGCATGTTAGAATCAAATATCCTATGCATACTCAAGCCTCGTTTATTCGTTCATTGTCTGTTGTTCCACTGAGTAGCAGCTAGTGGACAAATGGTCGGGGCTTGAGTATGCATAGAATATTTGATTCTAATATGCAGGTCATTGAATTCGAGAAATTTCACGATCTCTAATTATTTTCTACGGGACTTTAAGCGGTGGCAATATAATTTTATTGGTGGAACGTCTATATCAAACTTCAGTGCACGTTTATATCTAAGTTCCACATATATCCGGTTAGTACATTTAGTAGCACGGCAGTTTGAAAAGGCAGTTTATAGCCATGTTGGAGGCTTAGAAACAGTGCTTGTAGTGAACATTACTGTGTCTTAGCAATGACGTTACACCCTTATTCGATGAGTGTTTTATTTTCGTAGATTGACACAATGAACACATGTGGAATAGTTTCGTTAAAGCGTATTTACGAACATTCTGTTCAACGCATTTGAAGCGCGTGGCAGGCACGCGCTTAACTAGTGACGTACGATAATTTTGAAAAAGCCTCCACGGTAATAATTTAATCAGTCACTTGAGAAACAACAGAAGTCAATTTTCTACCAGAATAAGTTTTGGGTTTTATAATTTTGCACGGAGGTAAATACACGTACTACTTTAAGCGTTATTTGCGAGTGTAGGAAGGTTCTGAACTATAAGTGAGAAGTAGTCTATTTCACTGACTATCTCTGTACAAAATTATAACACCTAAAACTTATTTTGGTAAAAAAATTGACTTGTGTTGTTTCTCAAATGTCTGATTCAATTGTGAAAAATCCTCCACATTTTCTACTGTTAAAATACTAGCATTTAAACACTTAAATGTATTTTAGAATATTTGTCGGAGAGGATACTAGAAAATTCAGCGAGAAAACAAAAATCAATGTATCAATAGAAACAACCCAACTCAATCGATACATCTTTCATCCGTCTAAGGAGAGTTCTTTCTGTTTGAATACAACTAGGCTAAGCCCAATTTCTTGGCTGTTGACGGGCTCACCAAATATATTTTTTCCACATTTAATAATTTGAGAACCAGCCATTTTGAAAAGTAATGAAATGTTTTGCTGCCTAATTCACATCTGAGTTTGTAGTATAAATTCTTCTCCAGAAATTTTAAACTGTAGAAAAATTTCCCAAAAATACCATGGACTTGGATTAAAAACAAATATGAAAACCCAACCGAAAAATTTTGCCAAAATTTTCTATCGATAGTGGAAATTATGCCCTACTTTTCTATCTCGCGGTAGATATGTAACCTAATATCATGGTTTGGCCTAAAGCGAACGAAATGTATTAATATTATTACATTTTATAATTTAAAAATTAAAGTGAAGCAAAAATAACTGTACCATGGTTTCATGATTATTATCGAGACTTGAACCAAGCACGCTTACGTGACACAGTAACGCCGGAAATGTTAAAAGTCTCAGACGATCGACGTTTAAACAGAGTTGCCAGACTGAGCTCGTAAAAATTATTAGAAAATTTTGTCGCTAAGAGTTGTATTTATATTTTCTAATGAATTATTATTTTATTTACCATTGGATGTTACTGTAAGGTTGTTAAAATTCCAAAACAATATTTTCTAATTTAAATTACATATTCTTTGCATAGACGAAAATGTAATAAAACTACCAACCCAACAATAAAGTAATTTTTCACATATATCTTATACGTAATTATAATTAAATTTTAACATTAAATAGAGCGCAATAAAACTTTCGAAAAAGTAATTTTCACCTTTTATTCCAAATAATTTTCGTTACAATCTTACGCTTCGTTCATCTTCAGCAAGTGTTGACATTTTTTCATTCTAATTTTATTATAACATTTAAATTGCCACTACAGACGTGCAAAAATATGTTTACGGTTTCTTTATTATATACTGCTTATCACCAAGGTAAGTATAGTTCGAGCTAGATATACAAGGTATACATTTTCATAATAACGGCATAATTCTGTACATTACGACAGTCTTTTATTACATCATTTCCACACTACTACTTAATAGAATAGCACCTAAAACAACAGTACATAATTACTCTTGATCTTTGAAAGAACTGTGCAATGGGAGTTCACGGCTAGATTCAGTTTCTTGGACGTACTCCATTGCAAAATTGACTAAGCATACTCTGCTTATTTTATGGTTTATTTTATTTGTTTAGTTTTTCTTTGACAGTCGTTCAATTTTGCAATGGAGTACGTCCAAGAAACTGAATCTAGTCATAATTACTCTTGAAGGTTATATATCTGGGTGTAAATATTTTGCGCATTCGAGTCCACGAAACTCAGAAGCGATAAGGGCGACTCAGCATGGGCATCACACATGATCCTAGCCTCTAGGCTGAAGTCACTGAACTATAGTGCGCAGTCTTCTTGCTGATAGTTCGCCTCTATGACACATTCGGCTGTGCCCGTGTCATTTATGACGTAATGTTAAATAAAGTGGTATGTTTGGAGACACGCCAATACCATTTTTTTCCTTTAACATTCTGAGCCTTGAAATGCATACCAAAAAAAGGACCGCAAAAATAAACGTTTCCGCAATTTTTTAGGCCTCGCGAAAATAAACATTAAATATTACTGGAGGATCTCAAATGGACATACACACGTGTATTAAGAATAAGTGGAAATCTCTTTTAAACAAATTAGCATTTTAGTCGCTAAAACAAGCACATCATCATCACCAGTTGATCATTTTTGACAGAAACGATTGGAATTTCACCGAAGTGGATATTTTATAACTGGTTCAAGTTAAGAGTGTACATTTTCTTAACTAATCAGTCTAGTATCCCTTAATACAGTACTCTAGATAATAAACATATGCGTTAGTTTGAACAGAATCTCTCGAGGTGGACTTCGCTCGCGTATTTCCTGAGATAAAAGTGTCTAAGATCAGAAAGAAGTCCCCCCGCCTCCTTACTTTACCACTGTATCGGTACAATCTGAGGTCATGACCCGGGTCAACATAATCAGCGACAAAAATGAGGGCCTAAAAAATAAGCTGTATCAAACGATAATGTATTTGATTGTGGGATGCTATTTTTTTTTTTGCGGTTTATGAACGGTTGATAATTAAAATGGAGCAAAGGAGATAAAGTCAACTTGTTTTAAAAATATGTATGCCATTTTAGATAATGCAATCGTTCTTTGTTCAAAGTTCGTTTCAGGAAATCATGCGCAAAGAAGCTTATGTGCCAAGAAGAACCGCTAGTAAAACATTTCTGTACAATCAGTGCTTGCTTGTACACCGTGGAAAAAGTTAATATGTATTATGTAAAGACCCACGTTTGACTTTAGTACTATCGTGTGTTTTTAAATAGGAGAAAAATTGTGAAAAAAGGAACAATTTTTATTTGTACATTGTAAAACTTATTTGTAAAATTACCATATTAATGTACAGGAATGTCAAGAAAGTAGGTGTGATAACATTATTTCCCATGCATCAATGACGGTGTTGCTATACATATTTAGGAAGCACAGAAACAAATAAGGGGCTGAGATTCATAGTAATGCATGTCACAATTTTTAGTAGTGTAATTTTTATTCATATTATTCACATTTTCCAATAGAATAATCTATAAAAAATATTTCACTCTTAACTGAATTTCTGCATTCCATTTGCGTGTCGCAAGAATGTCCTGCATTTTGCATGTGATTACAAACGTTGTTTACGAGGAAACTACTGTAACTGACGAACATCACTATAAATCTTAAGCCCCTCAGATACTGATGTTACCAAACTCGCGTAGTACACAACCTTTGCTCTATTATAAAGTCGAACGTTTTGGCAAGTGACACGTACTGTGTATTGGTTAATAATTTCCGTTACTATTTAGGAGGTTTTTTTACAGTGTAGAGCTGCTCAGCTCAATTACCGTAGCGTAACTTAACACTTGTAGTGTCAGCTCTCTTCGAGGTACATATGTGAAGAATGCCATCATATGTTTCAGAAATTTGCAGTTATTTATTAAAAATTGAAATAACTCTATACCAATGAAAGTAATAATGCTGGAAACAATTCTACTGAAAACTAAAGATTTCCTATCACATTACAATTATAAACATTTTTAAAACATTAATTATAAAAATAAATAAGAATTTATTGGTTTGTGGACGTACGCCATTGCTCATGTTTTTGCTGATCAAACCTGTGTTGGATGACAAATAACGGAAAATGAACAAGAAAAAATTTTAGCCTATATATAAAACGCACACAAAAATAGAAAATCCTCTGGATTTGCTTTTTTTCTATTTTTGTGTGCGTTTTATATATACATTTTTTTCTTGTTCGTTTTCCGGTTTTTGTTATCCAACACAGGTTTGATCAGCAAAATCATGAGCAATGGCGTACGTCCAAAAACCAAAAAATTCTTATTGTAAACTCCCATTGCAACAAACATTTAAAAATCTTATAAAAATAAACATGTATATTCCATTTTTAAAAAATACTGGTCCGATAAATCGGCCTCTGGAATTGTTCGCACAGGTAATGAATGCCGATATTTTGGTACTGGCACTAAAAGGATTAAAAAAGAAAGGTACATCGTCTGTAGTTCATCCCCTTGGTCATCGACATGTGCAATAATATCGCACTGATGCAGATATAAAATTGTCCTGTTATTGGACTACAACTAGCGTGATGGTGACCTGAAAGCGCGCTGGCTATAACGTTCATACTTGGTCGCTCTACGTTAGCCTCATCGCCTCTAAGCTCATCCAAGACGCTCAACTGGCGTCTGTCTTCCCCTCTAACTTCCCGTAAGATGGTAGAGTACATCCACGCCATCTTGGCTTTTAAAGTTATTTTTCCAAAACGTTTGTTCCCGGTAAATTTTTAAATATTTGGCCAAAATAGGTCGTATAGAATCACTAGCCACGAAGATAAAATCTAACAGCAATGGAATCAGTTAATTAATTGGACGGTGTTATGTATTGGACTATACGTCAATTTTGAATTATCAATTGAACATGCTGAAAGATTATCGGTTTTGAAACAGTCTTACAAAAACTATATTTAGTGTTATAAATCCAATGTTCGTAACAACAGGACATAGGAGTAAAATACTTTTTACAAAACAGTTTCATTGCAGAAAAAATATTTTATATCGAACAAGCAACTGGCACATAGTCTAGTGATTCACGACACCGCCCAATTTATCTCGTGGAATTCCTTTACAGAAATTAATTTAATAATTCTGTTGCCGTTGTATAAGAGATTTAATGAAACAATTTTATTAATGTTGTACTTACACAGTATGCCGTTACAAACTGAACCTTTTATACAGGCTGTAGAAGTACCCTATTGCGAGCGACCCACAAAAACAAATCAATACTAGGTGTTGTCAACAAACATTTAATATACAACGTAATAAAAAGCAATACAGTTCTGGAAAGTAATGTAGTCGTTTCCAGAAAGACGACGTAAAACATACAATAAAGACACAAATTTATCCCGGGATGTAATATAGTCGTTTTAAGGTCGCTGTCGACGACACACGAAAAAAAAAAAACATAGAACAATAACAACACAAATTATTATTAAAATAACTTTCTCGCTGATCGTGTGGTGACCTGTATTCCGGAGAGTAATAAATTTCAACTCTCTAGGATCTACGGTTTGCAAATAGCGACCAAGTAATAGTGAAGAGAACAATGGCAGCCACTTAAACTTATGGAAATCTATTTATTACGCGTCATACCACTCCTGAAAACTGTACACGGCGAAGAAGTTTGGCACAGTCATCCCGGTCAAAATTATTTTCGAAATAAAAAATCTTTAATACTTAAACTTGCAAGGAAAAACTTAATGTCAGCGCAAACAACGAAATTATTATTTTTGTTTAGATTAGTAGTATAAAGAGTAACTGCAACGAAGTCACAAGAAATTACCGGTACCCAACAAAGAAACCACGCTTTCAGTAATTTGAAAACTGGGGAAACATACAAATGAAGAAATATACATTAATTAACTACCTGTAAATAAAGTAAGTATTATTTTAGTAAGTTTACGTTGTGGTGTGATGAACGGTGTTATAAAAGTACGCATATTAAATGAGCCACAAATCATCCTAATTTTTTTTTTACCGGACGCTAAGGTGTATATTAATAGTCTACTGTATTACAAGAACGAAGACACGTGACAACTGTACTTATTATGTTTTTCTGTGTTTTCGTATTGTTTCCAGAGTTTTTAATGCTACCAATGTCATTTTACCTTCTCTCGCTAAGTCAGTAAATTGAGTCATTTATTCGCTATTGTAAAATATTTGAATTAGTTTCTAAAATGATCAGCTGCCAAAAGGCGCACCATGAAACACGGGATGAATAGAGACTCAGGGATGAAAAGGGACAAAATTCAGAACACATTACAACCTACACGTTTTCCTTTAATTTAACTATATTTCAATAAACCTAATGTTTGTTAACGGTACAAGTTGCCTATCTAAAAACACAATTTAAAAAAAACTTCATAGGAAGAATTTTGCTGTAAACTGGGAGCGCGGTGGTGTAGTGGTATGACCACTCACCTCCCGCCATGGTAATTCGGGCTTGATCGCCTGTAGAGTCGTTCCCGATTTTTCGCAAGTGGGGAACATGACAGACGTCGCTGGTGGTCGGCTGATTTTCTCTGGACGTTCTAGTTTCCCCTACCCTTCGCATTCCGTCGCTTCTTCATGGTAGGATCTCATTTACTGTCATCCCTCAGTGAACGGGAGACTCCTACGGCAGTTCAGAATTATTTCGAATCTGTAAAGCAACAGCCCACTCTCGGGTACACCCCTTATCATACTCTATTTAATTACTTGCTGTAAGCTTTTGTTCCAGTTATCTCGTGTCCCTATTCACTCTGCTCTACGACTCTCGTTCGTGGATAAGAAAGGACATTCACTTCTCAAAAGGAGGGCATTTCACCAAAGAGGAGGACAATGACTTTTTTTTTTCGTGTGTAAATTAATTAAACTGGAAGACAATAGTAGAATTATTTATAATTAATACAGCTTTAATGTTGTTACGAACAACATAATATGGCCGCGAGAATTTCGACCTTCGTAAGTCCAATAATATGAGCAGAAAAACATCTATATTACCTCATAAATTCGAATATTTAAATTATTTGCTTAAACCAAAAATATAGGAATACACAAAAGGTGAATTAAATTGTTAATCAGGCACTTACCCAGCAATGCGTTTTATAAGCTACATGGGCGGTTGGAGTGGGGCGTTGATTTTTATTAAGAACTTATATGCATATTCTAACCCAGGCTTACTTTTCTTATTGATTAAGGTAATTGCCTAGTAAAACTGTACGCAAAGTAAAGACAAACTGAGTGTAGTAATTGTCCTCTATGAATCATTTCAATTTTTTTTAATAGTTTAGGGGAAAGGAGTGATCGCCCCCATTCCCTTAGATTCGTGCTTAATTTCAAATATTAAAAAATATTCATGTAATATCATATTCAAATAAAAATACGGGCATTTTTTAACGTCACATAAAATCCGACCAGGCGCAAAAAGATACTTAAAAAATGAGGACATGTGCTAGTTTCGCCGGTCGTCTGGTAACCTCAACGACGTGTGACGTTGGTCGTACTGGCCCTTGTCTTCGGGCCGAGGTAGGAATACTGTCGCGGAACAGTTGCTCGTAAACACAACTGTCCTTACTAGTTCCGCTACCAAGGACTGGCGACCGTTTGTGATTAGATAACACTCCCACGCACACTACTTGGCCTTCCCCCCCCTTGTCACGACAACCGTTAACCTACTGCCGGTAACATCCCGTGGCAAAATATAGCTACAGTGGTTTGCACACTGTAGTTTGAAAATACGCTGTACAAAAATTGATTACCTATATTTTTCATTTTTGTTTTTTTAAATCTACTGTACTCGTATAGTTCACATTAAAATCTATTTACTTGATAACTATGACGTTGGACTCGCAGTCGGAAGGACGCGGGTTCGATGCCCGGCTGTGGCCATCCTGATTTCTGTTTTCCACTGTTTCCCAAAATCGCTCCAGACGAAAACTGGGCTGGTTCCTTAACAAAGGCTACGGCCGCCTTGTCTTCCAGTTTCTGTGGTTGTACCAAGTTGTATGTGACATCGCTAATGACCTCGCTGTCTACAAGACGTAAAGCCCACTTATACTCTGTTTCATATACGTTTGGATTAATTTGGCAGCAGCTTATGGACAATAATATTTAGTATTTTGTGATTTGTTGAACAATGCAAGACATTTTTAGCTCTAAAGTGAACCTGAAATGTCTATTTCAGCATTTGTACTTCATATGTTGTCTTGTGTAGTGACAAAAAAAATTACAAATTATTGCCCATAAGTTGCTTTCAGATTTATCCATACTTACATGAAATGGAGTATACATTACCTTACCCATGCCGCCGAATGGCGTGCAGAGTTTCAGTCGTTCAGCGCGTTCGTAATGTATGCTTAGAAATAACATTCAAAGGACGTTTCACATGTGTATAAGCATTCCAGCTCATCCAATTATCTATTAAGTTGGTTTTCATGCTCCTGAAAATGGTTGTTTTGGAGGTCCTTTTTACGTACGAAAATTTTCGCTAAAATCTTTTAAAAAGCATAAAAGTGTAAAATAAAATACACCTTGATGTTTAATATTATGTCTTAAAATGAAAGGGTCTCATATAGGCGAGTTGTCGGTGAGAAAACTGCACGCCAGTTCGGGGACTTGCGCCTCGAGGCTAGGTAGAGGCGTGATACACGTATATTACTGATCTACGTGTGATTATTAGACGTCACTCCAGGCAGAGGCTGGGGTTGTTCGGTATCACAGGTCATGGCCGATTATTTTCATCTTCCCAGCCTGTTTAAGCCTCTGGTTCTTCTGTACTGAGACCTTGCTGTCGAAGAGAGGTAAGGAAGTAACTGATCACTCCGAATACGCCTAAACTGTCAGATACTGCAGATACCGAGTAAGACATCACATTCCCTACAACTGTTGTAATTATTCTAGTTGACACTTCGCGCCGTCTTCGCTCGCAAACAAGCACTATGGCTAAACTGATGCATGAATATTTTTCCTGTTAGCTGAGTATTAACTTGAAAGAACATTCATCTTTGTGCAAGTTAATGCTTCAACAGATGTAAAATTCGCGAATCAATTTAATAATAAGCTAAAGTCAAAACACATGAACATTTCTTCCCCATTTATACTAGAATTACTGTTCATTAAGGCAATGGATTATTCACCCAGTTTTGCGAATATTATTTTTTAAATTCTAAGTGATGGGAGATATTGTAAAACCGTTACACAGATGACCGGAGGGCGATTAGCAGAAGTAACTGTTAAACCGTCCTTGAAGAGCACGCGCCTAGGCAGTGATCGAAAAATAACCTAACACCTCGAAACTTCGACCTCTGGCAAGCAGCATTTCGTCTCATCCCCGAGTTGAGAGAATGTTCTGGGTGTCTTCGCATCCCGCTATAAATATCAGCTCTCGGCGGCCGATGGAGAGAGGACTTGTGGCGTTTAGTCTGTGCGTGTGAGTGGCGGACTCGGCAGCGAAAGCATCTTTGGCAGTACGACGGCGACGGCGGGAGTGACGCAGGATCATTACATCGATTGGCAACAGTGTGACGAATGTGCAGCTACACAGTTGCGGAGTATTAGGATGGTGTAGGTCTATTTGCGTATGAGAGACAGACGAACAGGTTAGCCTATTTATGTAAATAGTGAGATATTTCTGGAAAAATATGTTTGAAGAGAACGCTGACTTATGTAATCTGAGGACTGTTTTGAGTGAGACATTAACTGAAGATTTTAGATGCTAGAAAGATCTGGTAACAATAAATTAGTAACTGTAAATATTGATTTATAGAGTTTTAAAGTACATCTAAGGAAGTGCTGTGTTAATATTGCAGAATATGTCATAAGATTTGTAATATATAAACACATTTAATTTATTCCATTAATTATAATTATCAAGTCTTCCATCCCGATCGGAACTGGTTGCGGCCAGGACACAAATTTGTAACAACCGCTTTAGCAGATTATCAACGTTTATTAAATATCTGTTGTACCATTGGTGCCAGGACCAGCTTCCATAATCGCCGTAGAGTGCTCCGTCCAAGGACGTCTAACGGTACCAGCTGATACGTACTTCCAGCCGGCCAGCTGACGGCACAGTGGAGATTAGCAGATCGTGCTGCTTGGGTGGGGTGGTGAGGGAAGGTGCATGATATTGTAAACAGTAGTCTGTTTCATGTAACTTTTCCATAGGCCTATTTTGACATTTATCATCTGAGAAATGTGTCTGACAGTTCCATTGTTTGGAGCTTTAAACCTACATGGCTTCCTGGGAAACACGGTCTCCGCAAGCCTGTGTAGAGACACACTTCTCAGAAGTGAGTGTCAAAATATGGAATACTTACATGAGGCAGACTATACGTTCTGGATGGAACTCGTGCAACAAAAATTACCCAACATCTCACCGTTCTAACATTTTACTTACAACATTTGTAATGGCTCTATAACTTCCTGTTACTGTGATTTCAACATGTTGGAGTGAACGTGAACATAATGTATAATTTGCTATTTATTTAATAACCGATATTGAAACAGATAATCATATTGTAATCTCAGCGTGATGATGATAGTGATAATATTAAAATATGTCCCGAAAGCAATATTAAAATACGTAACACAACCTTAATGAGTGTTCTAATATTTAAGGACTTGGACCCGTAAAAATTCACAATTTTATATTTGTGCCAAACACTGTTCATATTTTACACATCAGATAACATGTAATTTCCCCGAATAAAAAAAATAGGGCCCATAGTTTAAGCGTAATCACCTATCAAAGTCACAAAATGGCAGTTGCGGTGTAGCCAAAATAATAACAAATAATTAACTTGCAGAAACAAGATAATTCATATCAATACTTAATGATGTGAACTACTTCAAGACACTTTTGTGAACACAAAGTGATATATTTTTGTATTTTTTAAAAATTGCTGAAAATGAGTAAATTTTTGCATAACTTTGACTTTCGGCTACTACTGAAATATCCAAAACTAACTTTTGTCAAACATGTTATGAAATGCATTGATACACTGACTTTCAGTTCCCGTAATTTTGAATTCGTTAGTTAATTACTTTTTTGATTTTGGCTGCACCGTAATGGCCATTTCGTGACTTTGATGAGTGATTTTGCAAAAACTTTGGGGCCTAATTTTTTTTTATTTGGGGAAATGACGTGTTATTTGATATGCAAAAGTTGAACGGTGTTTGGCACAAATATAAAATAATGAAAATTTACGGGTACAACGCCCTTAATGGCATTTATGTAGATGGAGAAATATGAGAAATTTAACGGCAGCTTGGCAGAAGTAACCTGACTTCACAGAAACCCTCACCCAGTTTTCATTACTATTGCGGTAGTTTCGGATCGTAAATACTGCTGTTTGCGTTCGCTTTTTACGACAGTTTTATGACAAACGCCAGTCCGTTCATAACTCCCGTAACCATACTTGGAAGTTGTTCTGACTCTATGCTGCCAAACGGTGTGTGGGGTAAGCATTCTGTCCAGGATTGCTGTTCGTCAAAACTGTAACGTGTTTAAGAATACGGAAATGTTTGGGTCGTGCCGTTGGGTAGTCTTTGCGAGAAATGATTGTAATTAACATTTTGTCACGTTACAATTATGACTTCGGAGATTATTATGTAAACGGCACTTGTACTTTGTTGAATAACTTAACACAAGAACGTTCATTTACTAAACAAACCACACATAGTGCAATATATTGCGAATTATAAATATTAATGCCAGTTTTTAAGGCTGAAGTGTTGCTTTACTTTTCACAATATAAGGTTATTTCGCCACCGTGATACATATACATACTTTTAACAACGTCCTGGAATAAGAATTTGGGTTGTAAGTACTGCAGCACCACGTACAAAACTAATCAAATCTAAGGATATTTTTTTACACGTACACACTTCTGTTTTCCCACAAAGAAAATTGCGAACGAAATGTCTGAATGCTACGAAACAAAATATTTATTCACTGGAGAAAATATGAAATGTTAAAAAACTGAGTCTATTGATTCAATAAAATACTTGCCAGCTCTGTAAAGATATTCCTTGCAATAAATAAAACGTATTTATGTTGGCTGTACAGGTTACTTTGTAAGCTCACTGAATTCTTTAGAAACATTTAAACACAAGTGATAGCGTCTGATTCCACTTGACAGCATGGGTTAGCTTAGTGTAACTCACCCAAAACTTAAATAGGTTTATTTGTATTTTATTTATGAACTATAAAGTGTCGTGCATGCAGAGTATGAAAGACAGCCACACTGGCAATGAAAAAACACAGAAAGCAATAAATGGCATAATACTCACACAAATGCCGGGTTAAGGCCTCGCTCTTTAGTTTTGCAGTGGTTTCAAAAACACTTTTTAAACAAAAATTACTACATATATCAAAAAATCATTCTTACTTTTTTAATACTTATATATCATCGTTTGTATAAGAATTTTTCTGTTGCAGTACACCAATCGGAATTTTAGATTTTCGCCCCTGAAATATAACATATTTTGTTGTCAAAGTAAGCCAAAATGAAGCAAAATAAATTTTTGTTAGCAAGCGGCACGTTATTTTAAAAATCGCTTTGGCAAAATTGTGTATCTTATGATTGTACACAGTCTCAAATTTTTTTGAAAGTATTTGGCTAAAAAATATTCGAGTTATTTGCAATTGTTTGAAATAAATGAGAGATCGTGGCCTTAACTGTACAGCAATAAGGTGACCGTCTGAGTAAACGTATTTTGCGCCTTCGAGGTCTATGAGTGCGGAAGTGGTAAGGGCGACACAGTACGCGCATTACGCTTCTCCATAGCCTCTAGGCGCAAGTCACTAACTAGCGTGCAGTCTCCTCGCCGACTTGCCTGTATGAGACATTCAGTGGAGACCGTATAGTTTTATGACGTATTATTAAAGCGAGTGAGAGATGAAAATGTCACAAACATCCATGCCTGTGCTAGGATTCAAACCCAGGTCCTCTAGCGCAGATGACCGGCATGCCGCCGACCACGGTACGGCATGAAACTGACCACCGACTGGAGGTAATGAGTGGCGATGAGTCAGCGAGTTGTAGGCACGCGGTACAGTGTGTGTTTGTGTAGGAAGATGGCAAGCGGTGGCAGAGCGTGGTCAAGTGGCAACTTGGCAGGCGGCTATGCAGCTGTTGCAGCGACACCTGAACAGAGAGCTTGAGCAAACACGCGGGCTTGCAGCCAGCAGGTCAAGGACTGGAGGATCGCTGCACTGGTGAAGTGTTTGTTGTCCCAGTGACGTAGCTCTCTCGAGCTTGTTCCGGGTGCATCGTGCCACTCGCGCCGTCTCTGTGTCTGCTGTACGAGCTCGTCACTTCTACCAACGTTTGATTTTCCTCTCCACATCGTTTTGGTAAGGTTAATTATACCACATGTTAGGCAGAAAATATGAGTGAACGTAGTTTTTTTTTGGGACATATTCCACTGTGATGCAGAAGTCTGTCAAATAATACTACAGAGAATGGGAAAACGTAAATAAGCAGAGTATGCTTTAGTCAACAAGGTACGTATACAATATCAAATTCCATAAATGGAATCGGGTCAAATAAAACAAGTAAAGCCAAATTAAAAAAAAAAGGGGGTTGGGGTTGGCCACCACTACGGCAGACAACAAAGTTTTGAGGACTGCTTTGGCAAAACGACAAACAGATGAAACATATGAAACAAAAATACGACACAACGATGAGACGAAACAAAACACAGTAGTTTTCCAGGCACGGACATATTTTATGTCTGTCCTTTTGCCAAATAAAAAAAAAAGGCCTCAAACCTGTGTTGTTTGCCTTGGCGTTTCTTTTTTTTCTTTTCTTTTATTATTTGGCTGTCATTGTTTTAATTGACCCGACTACATTTATGAAATTTTATGGCGTGTATGCATTTTTTCTATTGGCTGTAGTTTTCTTTGACGGACATCTACATCGCAATGGAGTGTGTCCAAAAAATACATACAGCAAGAAAATGTGTTTTCTTATGGAAGAGGTGGGCACAAGGAAAATTTTGCCGCTAGATTCCCACTTTAGCAAAATTAATTTTAACTAGGGTTGGTAAAGAGAAAAATCATATAATTTAATATTTAATTAAAAGACTAACCAATTTCGATTTTTGAACCATCAACTTCACATAACTTTATATTCAGGAAAGCTCTGTGATTGGCCAGTTTACACTCACGGATACCTGCGCAACAAGCAGAAGTAATTGTCCCTTGACAAATTTTTAATATTGGTCTCTCTAACCTGTAGTAGAATTAACCTTAGTTCGGGCTGTGATGGGTGAAGAAATAAGATGACCTCCATGGAAATATGTCGACGAATGAAAAACTTTCGACACGTTTAATTTCCTCGCCAATGGGAAGAATGATGCATGAAAAACCTATAAAAACGAATGGGGGTGATAATAGTTTTGGACCAATACAGAAGCTCTGTACATTTCGGACCGAAAAATAGAATATTTTATTTAATTTAAATGGACAGAGGGTTTGTATCATCAGTCATGTGTCAAATGCTAGTTTTGAGTTGAACATGTTTAAATGTTCTCAGCTGTGAAACAATCTTCCAAGAAATGTTTTATTAGTCTTATAGAGTTAATGTCTGGAACAAGAAGATATAGGATTGAAATACGTCTTGCAAAACTGTTTCAAAACTGACAGTGTTCAAAGTTGTGAATACAACACTTGGAGAATAATGTGGTGCGACAATTCGTGTAGGACAGGTTGCATAGTATACAGTGTACAAGTGTCATTTAACACAACGACGTGAGTCTACTTCCATACAACCTGTCTTTGTACTATGTGCACTGTCGTACAACACCGTTCCACAAACATTGTACGCCACAACTTTGAACACAGTTCAATAATATTACAATTATTTTTCGAACGTAAGTTCACAGGGATCTCATATTACAATTAATCCAAAGGACCTGTATCGAGGTTGGCTATTCAGTTTCCGAAAAGCCGGTACAACTCGAGATATGAAAATTTCGTGCGTACGTTGACTTGAAAATATCCCAGAAGTTTCTTGATATCCTGAATAATCCTTTACCTTAGGAGCCTATATTAAAGCTATCCTATAGGTGGAGACTATGATGTATCGCGAAAATGTTTCGCGTCAACATTGACTTGAAAGCTCTGCAGTTTGTTGTAACATACGTGATTGGTTGGTCTGACACAACATAGTTGTCTTGCAGACCAGTAACGTGCATCAATACAATAGTGGGATTCTTATTGTCTCAGTGAAATAGGGCAACAGCTCTACATACAAGCGAAAGCCAGCAAATAGTCAAGTTTTCTCGCGATGTCTCTACCTATAGGCGGTTCAGGATAACGCGAGCACTTCTGAAGCCCTAGTTAAATTTTTACTTTCAGTTAACTTAGTTTCCAGCCACTTTTTGGTAAAGTATAAAGTTTGAGCTGTACTCAAATGTTAACATCTAAAGTCACAATAATTAAAACATGTTTAATCATTATTCTAGACAACGTGGCCGCGAAAAGTACTCACTTAGTCGTCAACCACCTATACCTATGTTGCTGTAAGCGTACATATTTTGCAGGCGGAGGAATGACAGTCCTAAAGCAAAAAGCGCCATGGCGAAACTTGTTGGGAACTAAACGTAAAATATACACCTGTACAAAGGTACTGAGACCATATATTGTGCGCCCTCGGGACAAAACTATGAGAACAGAGACGGACATCGTGAAGACTATCACATGCAGCCTGGTGTGAACTGTGAACCCCGTGGAAGCACGTATGACTGCAGGCTGCTGTTGTCGCACGAGGTCATCTCGTGTGAAGCCTGTCCTCGACATCTTCTTGTTTCTCTCTCTCTTTGATTCGTTGTCACGCTCTTGAGACATCGCTAGCTACGCTTTACTGTTAAAGAGGGATGGTGCGCCAAAGCAGTGAGTTTTCACAATTTTCGACGTAACTTTTCCCCTCGCTTATTATCGAAAATCAAGGTTCGACAATCCGGAAATAATAATTTTGTACAACTTATTACGTTACTACATGGTCACAGACAATCTTATTTTTGGAGCAGTGATAGCAGATAGGAAAAAGAGACATTTTTCCTATCCGCCATCAGTGCTCCGAAAGTAAGAAAGTCTGTGACTATTTTCAGTTTTTTGAGCCATTACATTTATTCAAATTATATTATCAAAATTTTCCCTTCGACAAAATACAAGGTTTATTCTTGGTAAACTGCTTGACATAAATAATAAAGGAATCTTTTATTATTGTTTTTATCAAGCAGTTTACCAAGAATGTATCCTAATCGCGCAATACTTGCTTCCCGTGAGCGAATATTGTAGGCTGTCGGAAAACTACTCGAAGGACACGAAAATCGTTTGTTTAAACAATATGTAATAGGCCTCCTTGCCATTCATATTGATTAAATGTAATGTTCTATGTAAATACAGCAAAATGTGATAGAATTATCGTAAAGAGCCCGTTGAAATTTCGTAGTACTCAGGATCATGTGTGTAATCTTACCCAACCGTCATAATTTGTTTCACATAATATATTTTAAATTTAGTTTTGCATACTGGGCAGAGGCGAAGGGCATGAGAGGAGTTTTTGAATAGTGTCATGGCCATTTAAACCCAACACGGCGAGGGAAAGGAAAGTTTTGAACATAAAGAGAGCTGGCCCGAGATCTTGAATTGGTGGGAAACAACTCAGGGGGCGGAAGTAGTTCAGCGCAAGGGGCGTAGCTTCGCTTACCCCCTGCAGTGAAATTTAATATTAACTTTATTATTAGTTATCCTAAAGGGTTCAAGTTTTGTATATAAGTTAGACTGTATGTTAATGTTAACCTGTGTTAGTTTTGAAAAGAGATATTAAATCGATACGAAGGAAATGCCGTGTTTAGTTTTGTCAGTCGTCCACAGAGCCTGTGATTGGTTGGGAGTAGAAGGGGGGGAGTTTTTAGAGAAAGTGCCGCGAACGCGTCGGTTAAGGTGTTGTTTGGGGACTCTTGTCGCGGACACCACGAGAGGTGGTTGTGTCCCTAGCCGCGGGTATTCGCGGGGGTCCGCGGATTATTTGTTGGGACGCTCGTCGTGAATACTACGAGGTATGGTAGTGCCCCGAAGCCACGGATATACGCGGGCGTCTGCGTTTGATTAAGGTTTTCTGTCTTTCTGGACGTCACCAAGGGTGTACGCTCGTGGGACTGACAAGCTAAATACTGGGTTCCTAAGTATCCAGAAAGGAAATAAATCGGTGATATTATTCAGTACTAGTAGCACCTACCAGAACATTTATCAAAATTAATGTGTATATATTTCTTCAAATAACCGAGGAAGGTTATCAATACATTACCACGTGAACGTCCATTTCCATAAATTACTGTACTGAAAAACTAAAATCATGTATTTCAATGTTCACCAACACACATTTTTTGATTTTTAAATTTATTTGCATGAAATGTGGCCTATGGACGCTGAATTTATGGACATACTGTACAAAACAGTACACATACACAAATTATTACCAGTGTACCAATTTCAAAGGAACTAATTCGATGCTGATCTTATATTCAGAAGTTTCAAGAAGCTTCGTCGATTAGAGAGGCTGTTTCGCTCACGCCGGCTAATTAGTGAGCTTAGTAATAAGTCAAACGATGCTGGAACGAACAGCAATGAATGTATATAGGAGTATAAATATCACAATTTCGTTAACTCAGTAAGCCGTCTGATACCTCTTTACAGTTCGAATATGAACGGTTGTTAATTCCTGAGGTAACCATGTTAACTTTACCTTAATTCTCTAACTGCTATAAGAAATTAATGTTGTGTTGTTTGAATGTGATCTCTTAAACAGGAAAAACAATGTATCTACATTATATGTACTAAAAATTAAGTCAAAAGATTATACAATTTCCGTAAATATTTGTGTTCACACGCGCATGTTTGTATGTCATCTCAGTTAACATCAATAAAGAACTCTCATCTTTCAGTAAAGTTTTTAAATGGTAAACTAAAACAAGCGAAAATGAAATAGATCGATATTTTGTTACAATTATAAAACATATACAAGGATTTTAAAAAGTGATACATATTTTATCTCAGTGTTAATGTTTTATTCTCGAGATGGCCATTCTCGTATTCCTATCTTTCTTCTAGTAATTATGTATTAAGCATAGATTGGCATATTCTGTATTAACTTCTCCAGTAAGCCACGAAGGCAGATTTATTGTCAGTTTCTTATTGCTACTAAATTGTTAATTTGTAAAGTGAAATTTCGGCTTTTTTATGCAAAAACGATATATTTAACGTTTTGTTGGCTAAAAAATTTACATACAAATCCACACGTTAAGTGTAAACTACATTAGGATGTAAACATAATTAAAAAGTGATAACGGAAAATAATGCTGCTTGATATGATTCTTTTAAATATGTGAAACGAGTAACATCCGTAGAGTAAATAATTAATTAAAACTGTTTTAGATGAGAAACTTTTACAGTTACCAATATTCGTTTGTACAAAAATACTGATATTTTTACTTCTTTTAATACACGCACTCACATTATATTTTCCATAGTTTTTTTTATTTGAATAATATAGCAAATATCAACATTAGGATTTGTGATTTTTCTTCAGATTTTAATGTGGCGTTATGTACTATTTTGCGTTTGCGCTCCACATATAAATCTTGAACACGAACCCCTGCAGTAATACTTTTCCCCAAACCTTTTCAGTTAATTGCATTGGGCAGTCTACCGGGACCGAAGCCATTATCCCTCAACTAAGTATGTTTGATAGATAATAGAAACAGCGATGTTTTAAACCACACAATACCAGAGCTTAGAGGAACAGAAATATTTACTTTTTACTTCTAAGCACGGTCGTAGAAGAACAGGTCTGGACACTCGCCTGGAAACTTAACTCCCTTGTTGCTTGGCTGTAGTTCACCAAGTTACCGAGAATATTGTGTTTTATTGGCGCTTCAGTTAGGGCGGTCGGACTCAAACTCCGTCCACTTCCTTTCCCAATTTATCAAAACGTATTTTTTTATCAATTTATGAAATACTTCCTTCACTCACAAATTTAAGAAAAGCCTCCAGCAATCTTTATTTACTTTATAAATTATAAATGGAAAAAATGGGCGGAGTTTGAGTCCGACCGCCCTAACTGAAGCGCCAATAAAACACAACATTCTCGGTAACTTGACGAACTACAGCCAAACAACAAAGGGGTCAAGCAAAATACATTGTTAGATAGGCGAGTGTCCAGACCTGTTCTTCTACGACCGTGCTTCTGAGCCAATATTTGTATTTAAGATGTATGATACTTCACTTCTGTGTAGTTGGCTTTCAATGTTATCGACATAATTCTAACTACTGTATTAAAATAATTAATTGATATTTGTCCACGGTTATTCTTAAAATATACAACTTTCTATAAATGCCTTGCCCTCTATCAAGTATGAAAAGTTTGATAGTATTACATGGGTTTCTCATTCCCGTACTGTTGCGTGCACCTAATTAATCGATTATATTATATAGCCTTTAATATTCTTTGTGAAATCATGATAATACGGTAGCTGCCAACCTAGTCAGGCGGAGAACATTAGATAACGTTCCATTCATAAAGCGCTTAGCGTGTCTGAGTGCGATCTGTTTAAAGGTCAAGGTCTCGTACTTGTACTGGTTTTGCGATTATTATTTTTTAAAGACTGGAAGAAGTCAGATAGATTGAAGATTGAAAATAATTTTTACTATGTTGGCTAATAGTAAAAACAACCTTCTAACATATCTAATTGAAGGTTTTTAATATTTGCTTCCTTTAAGATGGGGAAAATAAATAATACTCACAAAAATACCCCTAATGTACAAATCATTTGTTTTAAAGCCATAATATTTGTTTTAGAGTACAAATAAAAATGTTTGTTTGAAGAACCCATTTAATGTGTGTGTTCTTTAACATTTCTGCGCTAAATTTGCTGTACTTGGTAAATATAATTTGTAAACAATGATAGAAAAATATTAGTATCAATTTTTTTCTATCACTGTTTACAAATTGCATTGAACGCATAGAACAAATTTAGTGCAAACATGTTAAAGAATACGTACATTGAATTGGTTCTTCAAACGGACATTTTGGATTTATACTCAAAACCATATATTACGGCTTTAAAACAAAGCATTTGCACATCAGGGGTATACAGTAGTGGAATCTTAAGAAACGCCCTAGTGTGCGTGTACAAGTTTCATATATACCGTTGTTTCCCTATCTGTATTTTTTCTGGTGGGAATATAGCTACAACGAGTATTACCCAGAGGCACTTGTGCCGCGAAGCGACTGCGCTGAACGCTCATTCTTCAAGTTATTCTTACGCCATGAAATGTCAGGGTCATGGCTGACAGTCTCACAGAGAAGTGTAACGGTTGGCAAGACTGCATGTCAGTTGAGCGCCTCACACGTACAGGTGATAAAGAATACGATGGTCGTTTTTGTAAATTGGAACGCTTCTTGACCTCGGAGTTCACCCTAAGAGATCACCTTTCTAGTGTATTTGTTTTCTCCCGATTTTTACTATTGACGACGAATTTCACTGAAACTGAACGCTCGTTAGTGAAAGTCGAACTAGTCAGTTCTGTGTGTCGTATCTTAGCAACCAAGGAACATATTTTTTTGTTTAGTCATTCCTTGCCTGAGGGGCAGTTTTGAACCAAACAAGCATCTAATACATGTAAATAATAAGACATTTACGCGTAGCTTCAAAATATAAAACCGAAACTACTCAACAGATTCCCGCCGAATTTAGCTTTGGTGCACGGTTTTGACCCCATCCTTCGTTCATATAGGATAATGTTAATATGCCAGACATTTACTGTCAAAATGTCTGTCACACTATTATAAAAGTCTGTTACGCCATATCACAGGTACAACTTGACCGATATGAATAACATGTGAATGCTATCAGAATTTATATCTCACATTAAATTCACTAATTAATTAACTTTCTCGTTTCTTAGTCAACAACTTTTTAATGGTCGCATTAGTATGTTATCGTGTTAGATGCAGTATTTCTGGAATCGTTTAGAGTTTAAACGGTGTAAACCAAACTTCGATACATGAAATAAACTAATCACAGAAGTAAAATTTCTCATCAACATACTTTAGCTACAAATGTGTGAAATTGTTCTACTAATAAAACTTATAGTTGCCCTCCGATACGTACTTGTTACTACTACTAGATACTGCTAATAGCTAAAACGGCATTTTCAGACTTCCGTACTTCATAACGTACTAACTGGATATGTGTGTAACTCAGATTGCGACCTGCACTGAACTTAGTTGCAGACTTTCCACCAATAACATTATTGGTCACAGCTTAGTGCCCCATAGTAAAAAACGTTCGGCGGGAGCCTTGCACGCTAGTTCAGTGCTTGGCTCGTTGAGGCGACGCGGCATTTGATGCGCGCTTCAAGGTCGACCTTACAGCTCCGTCGCTTTTAAGTCCCTAACGCGCAGGTAGGCGATGCCCTTAATATTCAGTAAACGTGATATATCGACTGAGTTTGTTCGTTGCAATGCGTGCAACGCAAAATTGGTCACGTTTTATGATGCGCATAGGCACACTTAATATTTTCAATGATTTATGTATTTAGTGTTTTATGATTGCCATTGTATTTCATGTTGTTTACATAGCTCAGTCTTGCTTAAAACTGAACTGGTCAATTATCATTCCCAAGCCCAGCTATTCATTACTAATTTGAATGTGCTTGAGTACACGCATAATGTTGAGAAATGTTTAATTTGTAACTCTGAACATAGGGAGTAAAGACAGCTTGAAATTATAGCTGTCAAAAATACTTTAATGCTATTTGTGTTACTCTACGTGTGAAAACGCGTTTGTTGAAATTTTTTGCTAACTATTTTGCTTTAATTTGATTGAGTATAATGTACTTATTTTTCAATACGACGGTTAAATCAAAATGAACTGCTTTAGCGTATTGATCAACTTTAAGTGCACTTTTCATGTTTTCGTGTTGCTATAAATTAAAAAAATATATAATAAAAACGCCTTTTCAATTTCTATTATACTTATTTTTAATTTATGATTTGGTTTTGTACTCCCTAGACGTCACCCTTATCTTCCATGTTACCTGCTACCCGTATTCATTAGTGTCGCCATTTTTGTGTATGAGACAAAATTTCCGGACACGAGTAGAGGTACCTTAATGAAATATGTTCCAGTTTATCTCGTATACCTCACCTATACATTTGTAACAATTGTTCAAAGTCATCTTGTCTATGAATATTTTACTTTGCAGGCCAACAACTTTATTCAGCCATGTAATTAAATAAACAACCATTATCGTTCACTACCAGCCATTAGCGACGCCAATCGAGAGACGCGGCTCTACCAATTCAGTAATACCTAATAATTTGATTTTAGAACATCTAGTTTGGCTGGTGTCCATGTGCAGATATTCTGTTTGCTGGCATTAAACCCAGAATACACTCGTAAACACAAGTGATTTACAGTTTCGTAATTAGACATCGTTCCATTTGTGTTAGGCCTTACTATCAATACATAGGCTTACTCCAGCTACTGTTTATTACTAGCAGAATTACTGTCCCGTGCTTAGACGACATACTACTGCAACGTAAAAAAAAATGTCAGAAGAATGTATTAAAACCGAAGACAAAAAGAAACATAGAAATGACTGAAAATCCCAGGGGAAAGTTTATATGGCGAAGTCCTGCGTCTTGGGGTGCGCTATAAGCCACGACAATCGTGTGAAGTTCAAGATTATGAGCATCTTAGAATATAACGTGTATACTCCGCGTGTTTCTATTCACAGATGTATTAATGTCACATTGCCAACAGTACAGTCACACTAGAGCGCACTATACTAATGAAGTGTACTTTGAAAACCATCCTGAAATGTTCATAAATCATTCCGAGCGCTTTTTAAATTTTTTTTCTATTTATGCGCATTTAACTTTGCTTATTTCTAACAGCCTTTTAGTAACGGCAGTTGGTACCGGCTTGCTCAGGTGTACAACAAAATTATCAACCATCTGAGGTACTAGGATTTTGACTTCTTAAGGTAAAGGTGGCGGGCGGTTCACTGTAAATTTGAATTGTTTTAAGTTTTTTTTTTATTTGTAGCAGATGTAGTTTGTTTCATAGCCATATATTATAACTATTCTTTACAGTAAAGACATTTTTTTTATCTTTCATGTTTTTTGTATTATAGCGTATTATTAAAGTCGAAATTTGCATAAAACGGTTGTATGCAATGCAGTAAAACCACTTACTTACCGAAATGAAAAAAAAATTCACACTGAAGAACAGGCCATGGACTATGACATGACGTGTATACAAAGCGCACTGTCTTTTTTCGTATAAAAAATAATAATTTTGAAATTAAAAATTGCTAATTTGGAAAAATATTTTTTAAAAAATACAAAAAAACTAATTAATGTTATTTTTATACAGGTCATGTCATAGTTCATGGCACTGCTTTTCAGTGTGAATTTTTTCATTTCGGTAAGTAAGTGGTTTTACTGTATTGCATACAACCGTTTTATGCTAAATTCGACATTTATACGCTGTAATACAAAACTATAAAAGCTAAAAAGAAATTTTCACAGTAAAAAATAGTCACTATATATGCCTACAAAACAAACCATATATCGTATAAACAAAAAAAAATTAAAACAAATAAATTTTCCTGTCGCTAACAAAGAGATTCTGCAATACGGGAGTTACAAAAGTAGACAAGCAGGCAGTTTCTCCCGTGTTGTTTCTTTGTATACTCCATTTAATATAAGTTTGAATAAATCTGACAGCAACTTATGGGCAATGATTTGTAATATTTTGTTATTTGTGTCACTACACAAGACAAACTTTGCAATACAAATGCTGAAATTGACATTTCTGGTTCATTTTAGAGCTAAAAATGTCTTGCAATGTGCAACAAATCACATAATACTGAAATTTATTTCCCTTAAGTTGCTGTCAGATTTATCCAAACGTATATGAACAACTAAGTTTATAAATATATAATTTATGTTACATATTAATTAACCGAGGCCAGGCGGACATACGACTGCGTTTGATGTCGGGGAGAAGGAGGGGAAGGATCTGCCACAGTCGTTAGGAGACGAAAGATAAAAAGAGGGGGGGGGGGGATAGGTCGGCCTACCACTACGATAATTAATTGGTAGTTTCAATCAGGAAATGCAACCCACAGAGCAGACACTGGGTCTCTGTGAGTCTGCTGACTGCCGCCATTGCAACATTTCGTTATCCGCCGAATGTGACGTTATTTTCCTTCACTCCGAACATACCCATACCATCTAGCTAACTTCATTCACAAATATACATTGTAGTTAACGTTTAAGATTTTAGTAGACGGGAAAAATTTTTTTACAACGAAAATCATTGTAATTAAACCAACAAATAATTTGCCAAGAAACATATTTGTACATTTACAAAAGTTTGTGAAATTACATAGAAACGCCTTGTCAAATTTACAAAAAAAAAAAAAAAAATTAAAAATTAAACTAACGCAATCTTATCTAAACTAACGAAAACTGATAGTCACAGGGGATGGGTGAAAAGACGGTAATTTTTTTTGACGAAACTATTTAACGCGCATTACATAGCAATAGCGATAAATAAAGACCACACACTTCTAACATGTCACTATAGTTTTGAAAATTCGGCACGTTTATTATAAACATGACTTTCTTGCGACTTCAAAATGACCAAAAATGGCTTTTCCAGACTGCCGTATCTGGTAAAATTACAACCGGCTTAGAAAAACACAACAATGGAAACAAGTGCTTGAACTTGAACTATGCTGCCCACGTATAAATAAATTGGTCACTGCTTTTTTCCTATGAGACTTTAAGCCGTGACCAATTTATTTATACGTGGGCAGCATAGTTAAAGTTCAAGCACTTGTTTCCATTGTTGTGTTTTTCTAAGCCGGTTGTAATTTTACCAGATACGGCAGTCTGGAAAGCCATTTTTGTCATTTTGAAGTCGCAAGAAAGTCATGTTTATAATAAACGTGCCGAATTTTCAAAACTATAGTGACATGTTAGAAGTGTGTGGTCTTTATTTATCGCTATTGCTATGTAATGCGCGTTAAATAGTTTCGTCAAAAAATAATAGTCGTAACTCGCTACGCATTTTGAGGCCATGCGCTCTAGTTTCTACTTTATTAGCGATATTAATATTTTACTCCTAAACTAGAGCAGATGTCAAAAATATGTTTGGCGGTTTTGTTTAAAATCGTCGTCTCCATGTTGGCTAATTGTTTGAAGTCAGTAAACGCTATGGTTTTAGCTAATGTAATTAACGATATTATGGTTAACTGAATATTTAGTCTAAACCGTATAATTTATTGTTTTGGAAAAATTAGCTATCACGATAAAAACCGTTTTAAACAATACTGTCAGACAGGTTTTTGATATCTGCTCTCGTTTAAGTTAAAAAAAAATATTTATCGCAGACACAGTACAAACTAAAGAGCATGGCCTTATTTCCATGGGTCCCTGTTTATGGTATGTTAGTACGTTCTATTTTTTAAATCCTGAAAGCGGGCTGATATCGCAAACCCGTTACACAGAAATGTCGGAAATTGTTTGCACTGTGTCGGCTAATTTTTTTTCAAAACGTAAGTTTTTATAATTTTGCTAATTATAGACATTAAGAAAATTTAATTAAGTAGACAATTAACCAAAATTATAGAAACTTATGATTTAAAAAATTGGGCTACATAGCACTAAACATTTCCAACATTAATGTAAAGGTTTTGTAAAATATGCTTCCTTTCAGTGTTTAAAAAATTAAACTCGCAATAACAGCTTAAGCGTGACTTTGAGCGCAGGGAGTCAATATAGTGGACAGTCGTATGACGAGCATGATGGCGGTATAAATGCGGCCGCAGTTCAGAAAGCGTGGTGCGGAGAAAGGGATCGCTATGGCGAGCATGACAGCACGCACGCGACGTCGATGTGGACACGATAGCAGCGCAGGGCGATGACAGCAGGCTCGGTCGATCAGCGTCCCTCGACGCCGCTTATCACGCCCGCCATCGCCGAGCTATGCACGTGTCGCGTGGTCTCCGACACCACGTTATAATAAACCTGCTATAATTAGCCCGGCACTTACGTACCGCACCTGGCCGTGTACGGTTGTAATGACAGGCTACCGTAGGAAGAGGGAGGTCCGCTGGTTTTTTCTCTTTTTAACCAAGCTCGTCATATTTCAAACACCTTGCGTCGCGTTTTAATAACATCAGCTTGGTGTGGATATATTACTGGTGGAAAACAAGCCTTGCTAATATCTGCGCGGTATCTCGCACGAAACACAAGTACTGCTGAAATTTGAAATATACTCACTGTTGAATAGTAACTTCCGTGTCGGTTGAACCGACCCGGCAAGTACGTAATATATTCTCAATTATCCGTATATGTCGTTGGTTAGCGGATTTTCTCGGGGATCTCCCGTTTCCCTCACGCCTTCATTCCACGCGGTGATCTTTGTTCGCGACGTTCACCCCCAACTACTTTTAACTTCCTCGCTGCTGAGTATATACTGGATATAATACACAGGTGCTATAAGGGTCACACTTGCTCGCTCCACGAGAACCGCATCGCCTCTACACGTAGAACATTAACTGGTGTAGTGCTCGCCTCCCATCAAGACGATCCGGGTTCGATACCCGACGGGGTCGGTCCCCGGATTTTCGCATGTGGGAGTCGTGCCGGACGATGCCGCTGGTCTGCGGGTTTTCTCGGGGATCTCCCGTTTCCCCCGCCCATTCATTCCGGCGCTGCTACATACATCATGTCACCCTCACCAGCGTTAAAGACCTCGCTGTTAAAGCTATGATCTTTAATTTATTTCGAACAATTGCAAATAACTCAAATATTTTTTAACCAAATGCTTTGAAAAAATTTGAGACTGTGTACACAATTAAGCCAGAGCATTTTTTAAAAATTATGTACCGTTTGCTTGCAAATAATTATTTTGCTTATTTTTGGCTTATTTCGACAACAAAATATGTGCTATTTGAGGGGCAAAAATCTAAAAATCCGTTTTGTGTATTGGAACAGAAAAATTAAGATACAAACGATGATATAGAAGTGTTAAAACTGCCAGAATGAATTTTCGATACATGTATAAAATTGCGTTAAAAATATTTTTGAAACCACTGCAAAACTAAAGAGCGAGGCCTTAAGGCTTCTGCCTACCTCGGAGCGCGGTGGGAGCAAGGATAGGGTTTTACATGTTAAACTAAATTCCGTGTATCTCTGTCACCCGTTGAGATATCGCTTTCGTATGAAAACCATTTTCTGCATTGATAAGAGGATAATACTGCGACGTAAACGAAAATGTGAAAATAATTTTATGAATACAGGGTTTCGAGTGTTAAATCGGCATGAAAACACTTATTTGCTCATAGTTTTCAGGGTATTGATATAACTTGCTAAAAGATTCCGTAGCAGTGTGGGCCGTATCGTACTGAACAAAAAGGTCAGTGGTGGCATATATGTAGGTTTGAAAGTGACTGAGATAGTTAGGAATATACTTTAACCTGTAACGCCCTATCCTTGCTGCCGCCGGAGCTCTGAGGTAGGCAGAGTCCTTAAGCACTGACCAAAATATCTTCACTCACTCAAGCACACGGCTGCTCGCTGACACAGTGACATGGGCCTGCGTTTAATTAAATGTGTATTATTGGGTCAGCAACTTACTCGAGGTGTCAAATACGCCAAGGACCAATTGTAAAACTGACACGAGCTTACTGTTGGTGGAACTATAGCTCGTGCCTAAAATAAAACGCGAATTGTTCAAGTCCCTGCTAACTGTTGCTATTCGCAGAGCTCGCCAAAGCAACAGGGCCTCGCCCGTCTGCAAGCCTACATACAACTCGATATGAACACACACCAACCCTCAAGTGACAGGCAATTACAACAGCGCGATATCTCGACTAATCTCTCGATGCGATATTGTTCCCGTATCACAGTTGAGATACGGTTAACATATAAGCTGTCCATATGTACCTCTTTCACCTGCACTTAGATAATATCGATATTACTGCAACAGCGCAGCTGTGATATAATCGATATTGTGATTAGCTCCTCCTACAACTGTGTGGAGTTAGGTACATGAAATGCACAGGTTGCCCGATAAAACATACTCGATAAAAAATTTTGTTTCTTATTGCAACTTGTTTTTCATGTTCGGATGGTTTTGACTTGTAGGCTACGTGCTACAAATATGCGGCAATAAATTTCAGCTGTTAGTTATTTTTAAGATCTACCCACTGATTGGATAACGGTACTAAGTTCTTTGTTAACTAGCAGGGCAAATGTTGATTTTAAAAAGTCCTCTCCCTTGTCGCATAAATAGATGAAGTGTGATATCACACTGAGCAAATTTAAGTAAATTTGAAACATAACCATTCAACGTCACGAGTAATTTGGCCTCGCCTGTTGTTGCATATGTCACTAACATAGCCGTACTTTGTGTCTCCATCAAAACAGTATGTCTCTAATAATTGTTGCGTTTTAACTTCTTGTCATATCATAAAATGCGTTTTCAAAAGCTCACGAGGGTTGGGTGCGTAGGACAAAAGTTTAGCTTCAGGCGTGCAGAAGTTAACATGAGTAAATTTTACACGTGTCCAACTCTTTACGAGGACAGTTTCTTGATCAAGTCATCGCTACCCTGCACTCGGACAAGGTAAGCTGTTAGCCGACAAAAGTCGGTATTTGAGCGGAAAAATGTAAACGAAGTGAAACAAAATGCGTTGTGTTCAAAACCTCGAAGACAGACACGAACCGAGTATTATGAGCAATATTAATAAAAATAACGTGGAATAAAAGTGTATTGCGAACGTCGACTTTAGTGACATAATTATATGTACAGTATGTCGTTATGTTATTGTCGCTATATTACAACCCTGAACAGCGTTAAAGATGTTCATCATAATCCTGGTGATCGACAAAACTAGTCTCATGACTGAGAAAACCTAACCTACCCCAACTCGTGAGCCTTGGTAAACGCATATAATTCATCATAACTCGATGCGAACTGGAGGAGTTTGAACTAGCAGAAAAACTTTTCGAGCTTAAGCTTGGTGGAGTCGTGGTTTATCCAGTAAAGACTACAATTTTGGTGTTGAGTAAAAAAGAAAATGGAGGGATGGCTGGCCGTATTGAAATCGAGAACATGTTTTTTTATTCTGATTCATGATTCAACGGGACATGCAATAAATATGTAACACAAAGTTTAGAGAAGTCTTAAGTACTACATTAAAAAATTCTACTTTAATTTGTGGAACTATCTGCAGTTAAGTGGAGGTACAGTCTTTATTATGGAAGATTCTAATTTTTCTTTCCAATTTAATTTGCACGTTTAGCCATGGAGTGGGATAAACTATGATTTTTAACAGTTATCAAAATATAACTGTGTTGGAATAGTTTTATTTATTTTTAGATGTGGGATTGCAGAAAATTAATTTTAAAAAGTGTTTTCTGCAATCCTTCAAAAAACAAAGTTAAGAAAAGGGTCCAATTAACAGTATAGTCTGCTAAGTCATACACTTAGCATAACCTACAGTGTAAAAATAAACCGGAAATAATAATTGTAAAACAAATAAATAAAATTATGGCGGCGAGTGTTATAACTTAATGGCGATTAGCACCCACCATATTAGAATGTTTGGATTTCCGTTGTAAGTTCCATACATAAATTAACCATCTGCCATGACACATTTGTCAGCTTCGTAAGTGTTAACAAATTGTTACACCTTCACTATCTTTGTTAATTTTTGGAGGTTTCTTTACAGAAATCATACGAGTAATAATAACCGAGTAATGCCTATAATGGACAATGGCGGTCTCTTGCCGTAACTTAAAATATACTGTAATAGAAATCTTGGAGGGCAAATTAAAGACAACAATTATATTAATCTAAAATAACGAGAACTGTTCACACTTAGCTTGTCGTGAAAGTGTATTGTTTGATGTCTTAAGAGGTAAAAGTCTGTACTTTCAAACCGCGCACATGCCTACAAGAAGGGGAAGGTGGGAGGGATACAGAAGGAAATAAACAGTTATTTAACGGCCAGTCATAAGTACGTACATGGCCAACCAGACTGATTTAACGTCTCTGCAGTGACCCACATTTCGCAATGACTCAAAGAACAGGTTCATAAACAGACGATCACAGTTGCGGTGAGCGTAAATCGAGGTTTATTGCATCCAGAGCTTCGCAGTTACTAGGCTTTGTGCTTCATGTCGGCCGACATACTCTTCCCACTGCCTATACTTTGTCCATTCTAAGGTTGCAGCAGAATTAAAAATTACTAACGAAATAAATCAATGTAATTGAATTGTATCTTGATTACTCACATTGTGATTGTGCCGTAGCATAGTTACCTTGTATTTTTCAAAATTTCAAATGAAATTTGCGCGTTGAAAAAAATGTTATTGACATTCACTTTGATGAATTAGCTGCAACCTTAGAATGGATAGAGTATAGTACACAGGCCACGGGAAATGACACGATATTGTGGTGCAATTCGCAGTCAAATATCGTGTCCTGTATGAAATCCCGGCGAATAAATCCCGGTAAACATAAACGAAAAACGATAAAAATCTAGGCTTCGGCCGAATATTCAGGTACTTTTTTCTGCGTACCAGGAATGGCGTTTAGATGAATAAATCTGCCACATTATCAGTGTTACGCATCTAAATATTGGGGGAGGGGGATGAGGGTTAGAAATAAAATTTATTAATTAGGATGTCACTAATACCCGAAACATTAATGGAAAGCGTCTGTCGTGGTTAAAATGTTATTTTACGTCTGTGTATTATTACCTACACAAACCAAGAAAAGAAATGACTACAAGACTTTGGTAAGATACTTTTTCATTACACATTCTTTTGGTTAAGAAGTTGTTAATACGAGTTTAAGAAATAAAATGTTGTTATCACTCGCGGTGTATTAGTAGCTTCAGATTTGTCATAAATATTATTTAGCTACTTATTTGCATTTGGAATGTTCTCGTGATCTTCAGTATGCCCAACTTAGAGAAGACCAGAAGAAGCCGACGGCCGCCAAATTTCCATTAATGAACTAATTAGCCAAATGTGCATTTTCTTTGGTTAAAAAATTAGACAACGTAGTAAAAACAATATTTGAGAAAACTGTGCAACAGTTTTTTTCTTCGATATCTGCTCTTGTTTAGGAATAAAAAAATGTAAAAAAAAAAATAAATTATACATCATAGCCTTAATTCCCAGTAACGACAACCTAAAATTATATCTGAAGGGTTGTAAGTTTGGCAACGCCGCCTGCTTGTTGCGTGTATCGCAAGCTGTACAGCACTGTAGCTACGGAGTTGGTACAAGCGACTACAGTTTTAGAAACAAAGTTGATGTTGGAGGGGGGGGGGGTGGCGTTGGCGACTCGCACGAATGCCTCGAAAAGCGATGATCTTTCCTCCCTCGCCTTCCTGGGGCACATTTCCTCAATCATCTACACCGACACCCAGTCACCCCGTCCCCTTGTTCACAGCCTGCGTCTCCCCACCCCCTTTCACGCGCAATCAATGCACGACCGATGCTATACCAGATATATTTCTACTATGGATGGGAAACGCACGCTAACCCAGGACAGCTTTTTTTCTAGCAAAGAATCCGTAAATTTCACTAAGATAACCCGTGCATGCACCCCTGTTCCTATAAAACTACATTGAAACCACACAGAATAATAAACACACACATATAAGTCCTTATAAGCACACCACGTGATTAATGTGCTTTATTGGAGACAAAAACATTAGTGGCAAACAGGTTGTGCATTGACAATTTATATGCACAATGTGGTGATATAACACTGTAGTTAGACCCCTCTTGCGCTCCATATATATATATATATATATATATATATATATATATCTTCTTATCTATAACGGGTGCAGATTACAACCCCGAGCAAACTAAACATGATTCTACGTTTACTGGACGTAACATACATAAAAAAATACCCGGACGTGGAACGCAAGAAGGAACTATTACGTACAGTGTTGCCACATGTGCACGTAAAATGTCACCTTACATTTTGCCTCTTACATATTTGTGTCCAATTTAGTTCAAGGTTTGTACCACCATCATAATCACCATCACCACCATCATCACCACCGTAGTCACCATCACCAGCACCATCAATACTACCATCACCACGATCACCACCAGCATCACCATTACCATCACCACCATCACCACCATCACCACCATCAC
>PNEQ01121472.1:0-13994 GCA_003012365.1 Medauroidea extradentata | reverse complement strand
AATTCCCATGAGTTCTTTTGGGATAGAGGTCTTATAATTATAAATAAAAGAGTTAAATTAAGTACTGGATTTAATAGCTCACAAAGCTACGAAATACACAAAACAGTAATCAACTATAACTCTCACAACACAATTAGTTATGCACACAATTACCACTGTGTCACAGACACGTTAATTAACTTTGACAATTAAAGCACAAGAATATTACTATTAGTCAAGTAAAGGCTACAAATCCCAATAAAAGTTCGGTCATGTATCCAATCAACAGTCTCTCTCAAATAGTGACATTGTACAACCTTAACAGTCCTAAGGGAGGATGGCTCACCATGTACAGTGCAACACACAGAGTGCACCACTTGTCTTCACTGTTTAGGTCTTCGGTTCGACTCCCGTCGCGCACCTCCTTCTTCGCCTGTCGACCCGCAGCAGAAGCCCTCTTGTCTCACCCAGTACTGCTCCGAAGGTATGTGCCTGTAGTCTCGCAGTAGACTCCGAAGTCACCAAGACGTCTTCCTGACATCACCAAGATGTCCTCACCAGCCTCTCTGCACAAGCTTAGCACCTCCTCCGAGCAGGACCAATAGCGAACTCTCGAAGCACTACTTCTCTTGAATCACCAGGTAGACAGTCTCCTCAAGTAGCCAGTTACTGCCCTTCTCGACACAACACAGTCAGTGTTGTTCTCCACAGCTCACCACCTCTGTAGCACTCCGACACAACACCACAAGTGTTGTTCATCCTTCCTGCAGCCCGCTGGCATCACACAGCCTCGACACCGACCACTGCCATTGTGCTGCCATCCTCAAGACGCCCTACCTCGTCAGCTAATTCGTGCCGACACACAACCCCTTAGTGTTGTCTGTCCCTTCTGCGGGGCGCTGATGTTACTCAGACTCGACACCGACTACCGCCGCCGTGTTGGCACCCTCAAGATGTCACACCTCGTCAGCTCCGCCGATGTTACATCAGCCTCGACGCCGTCGTGTTACCGCCCCCAAGGCGCTGGGGCCTCATCTCTGTGCTGCTGTCAGTGTCTTCTCTCGGCCCGTCACTTCTCACGACGTCCATCGTCATCCCAGTGGCAACGCCGCCCCTAAGGGCGCTGCCTCACATCACTCTCGGTCTCACTTCTTATTCACGACTCACTACTAAGACTCCACAAGACTCTCACCTCCCGACTCCGCACAAGACTCTGCAATGCTAGACTGACTCATGTTGCGCAGTTCCGATGCTTTTATACGGCCCCTTCAATGACGTCAATGGCTGATGAAATACGGTGACCTGAAGTCTAAAAATAGACATTACCTCGGTCGTACATGTTGATAGTCACGTATTCGCACTGGCGTCATCGGGGAAACCCTGTGATATCTCTCGGGAGATGCGACATAGCTGCGAAAACCCATGAAATCACTGGTTGACTCACAGAGCTGACCACCCAGCATGATGTAATGTGCCTGCTGCCTGGCCAACACGCAACAATATTTTAACGTCTTGCTTATTGACGCTTATATGGTTCCTGGTAGAGCACTGACATTTGTCAGAACACAATTCCAAATTATTGTAATGTAGGCGTGTGTATATATATATATATATATATATATTTATTTATATATATAATTTTTGTAATGTAGGTGTGTATATATTATATCCTATATAGGATATCCTTGACATATTTCCTCGAAAATATTATTTTCACACACTGGCTCTCAAAATGTCGGAAATAATCCCCATATTTAAGTAAATATCTTCAATCTTTAGCGCAGGGAAAAGTTTATTCGCAATTAAGGTAACTAAAAATTTTTTTCTTGGATTCAGTACAGTTTGTATGAACTAACTTCCCACTCTTGGTTACATATATAGAGTTTCAAATGTCTAAATTCTGTGTTCAATTGATATAGTGAAACATTTATTTCAACATTGAGATCAATTAGGACCGCTGACTTCACAGCCTTAAACTGGAAACACCTAATAAAGAACAACTTTGGCCTTCATCGTATTTAATTTTGTAGTCATTACAATCAGGCTTTTTTTTAGTTTCGTCGTTACACATTGTGAACCACAAAGAGACAGTAAAAATTTAGTATAATTATAAAAATTCGATATCATTGTCTATTCAAATGTGTCAAATTTACGCTAAAGTGTCAAAGTATTACGTCACTCAGTTTGCTGGCATCCGGTGACTGATACAGAGCTGTGCTAAAGGGTAACTATGTTCAACCTGAACACATTCCAGCTTAAATTCTTAAAATATGTTTGGACACTGGCACGAACAATTTATCTCCTTAACTGATGAACTTCATGAAGAAACAGTCGACGCCTTTAGAACAGTGGTTTTTAAAAACACTAATGCAGTAGTGGCGTTATATATGACGCATTTAAGTAGCGAAAAAATTGGGTTTAGAATAGGTGTTGTCGTGTCTGGAGTTTAGTGTGCAACTCACTCTACCGTTAGGTTGCTGACACTTCTGCTATAAGTTATCAGCACTTAATGTCATAGCTCTGTAAGCCTTATCAACAACGTGACCTATCAGTTCATATACAAGCCGACAAATTTCAATGCTAGGTTATTCACGAGAAATGAAGTCAATTTCAGGTTTTTTCGGAGGGTGGGGGGGGGAAGCAAAATTTTTTTGGTGACAGTCACCTTGTTGCATCTTTTTTTTTATTAATTAAGCACGTATAAATTAGAAACTTTAATGATAAAACTTCGGTTTCATGTGCTAACGTTAGTATTATTTAAATAACAAATTTCACAAACATTTTTATACACATTTCCTTCTATATCCAGGGGGGGGGAGCATTTGCCCCCCCCCCCCTAAAAGACGCCCCAGAATGAAGTCTGTAACGTATTTTTGATCTATAGTCAAAACTGGATGCTAAGGGAAGTTCTCGCCGTTGAAGTTAGACCTGAAGTACTAAATTATTATAAAAGTCGTAGAAAATAACACTGAGTTTCTGAATAATGTGTGAGTGAAACGTGTTCTATAAACACCACAACACCTGTCCCATTGATTAAATTAATGCTTTGAATTATTCATGGTCACTATCAAAATAACAAATCATTTTCTATGATATGGAATCAATCATCTTTGGAATTTTATCGAGGTCTTATAAATTTGCATTCCATTGTTCACAGAAAATAGCCGCCCTGTATTAATATTATATAATCTAAATTTTTCGAAAGATTCGAGTTCTGAAATTTCAAAATAATTTAGAAACTTTTACAGATAGGCAACGCACATAAAACCAGTTAGCAAATGAAGCATAGATCAAAGGGACAGGGTAACATAAAGAGGCAGATAGTGATTGTAGCGTTAAACAATAGCAAGCGACACTACACAAAGAGTTGCTTAAAATATTTGGTTTCTTGCAGTGGGACAGACTGATTCTGAGGAGTCTCGTGGATGTAAACCAATGCAGAACATTGTTTACAATGCACTAAAGTGTTACTATACAGTTTTAAGAAACAGTCATGTGTACAGTAAATGAACCAGGTGCCTATCCCGCCAACAGACTTTGCAACTTTTCACTTTGCACTTTACGTTTTTATTTTTGCTCCACGAAAACTGGGTGGAATACGCAAAGAAAACTTGAAAAGCGCAGAGTGAATAATGCAATTATTTTACAGTTTTGAACTCATTTGTGTTCCACAAAAATCTCACATTGCATAACATAAAATTATTTGCATATTTTTCAGAAGCTGTAAAAAATTTTTTTTTTGCTTTTGCAGTTACACTATTTACGGTAAAATGTTATTTAAAATTGATCTTTGGGGATTAAAAGTTATTAATTACTAACTTGAAATGTAAGAAGCTATTTATTTCGATATCCTTAGAGGAATGAAGATATTGTAGCAAAAGAAAACATAAATAATTCAAATAAATCAGGGTAAATGTTGAGGAAAATTTACTGCATTCTAGTGATGGAATGTTATAACGAGTAAAGTACCGACTAAGGAACATTTACAAATGATGACTAAATTTTGTTATGAACAATGTTTTCCATTTTAAACAATGTTTTAGGTTAAGTGCACAAGAAGTTTAATTTGTTTTGCGTGCTATCGGGCAACCCCACCATTACATGTAGGAGTAAATGTTTATCTTTCAATCAGCAAATACTATAACGCCTACGTTGATTGGGTCACGAAGGACGAAAGCACAGTGCCGCGTCAGTGCATGGTGTAGCTAAATCTTCTGTGTACTAGACTGTAGCTAAAGCTGTGGATGTGATAACCGATGTCCTGTTTAAAATATTGTAATAATGGCTAGAGTTTACATTGAACATTCCAAAAGATTTGTTAGTTAAATGTAGATTTCCATCTGTATGCGGCAAATGTCCACTTCTTATCAGTCCCTGAAAGCTTAAGTGGTTATGATTTTAAAATTACTTGAGTCCGTTCATTATCATTTTGTTTCTGTGTGATTGTACTTGAGAAACTTCTAAACAATTTATTTAAACAGTTCCGAAGTTTCCACACTACTAATTTTTATACATAGCTTCTTTTTTTCTTACTCATCATGCACTCTGTAACCTACGAACTTAAAAACAGCAACGTAAATAATGGGTGTAAAATAATGCAAAGACTTTGCAGACTGGTTGGAGGAATACAAAGAGGTTTTGATTTTTCGAAGAACGCATTTCCTTTGCGCTTTTCATTTTATGTAAAGTGTATTGCAGGGGGTGGCCCAGCCTATGGCAATGTATGGAAGCTGAGTGCAGACGCCGTTTTGGGCGTCACATTACGGCAACCGCATATTTATTAACCAATCGAAATACAAAAAAAAATCGTTATAATACTCCCACCCCAAGAAATTTTACAGTTAGTCAAAATTGTTCCTCACACAGCTAATTTGCACTACTCTTATGACGTTTTTAATGTTCAGAGGCGCATCAACACAAGCGTCCATAACCTCAAATCGCCTCGGCGAAATGATGGGACGCCTAAAAAGCCGGCTTTAACTACGTCACAATAAGCCATCTCCTGACTATTCTTACCTCCATGGTGCAATGAGCAAAGTGAAAAGTTGCAAAGCCTGTTGGTGGCATAAGCCCCCAAACTGGTATAATAGGGATCAAGAGGTCCATACTGTGTTTGGATGAGAAACTTCCATTACTGTTTAGGAAGCAGTTGTAAAGTGTTAATATACCTGAGCAGAGACCCCTGTATGCCTCCCTCGTTGCCTGGTGTATCCAGCATCATTAGTATCTAGTCATTGCAGGCAACTGCTCTTGACCAAACCACACACTGCTTTGCGCATCAGTTATAAGCAGACCTCCCTTCCGCCCCTCACTGTGACAGTTTCAGTTAGTTTCGATTATTTTGTGTAAGTTGAGTTGAACATGCCAGAAAATGCTGAGCTCTGAATCGAGTATTAGTGAACTATAACAAAAAAATAAAATGCGACTGGCGAAGTGTGGCACAACAAATATGAACTTTGCCAACTCTGCACGCCAAAATGTAGATTCCCTTGCGATGACTGTGGTGGTGGCGAACGTAGAGAACTACTTAAAAACCATGCGGGCATTGGCTGTCGTTAAAAATTTATCTGTGTGTAATTCGTAGCGACCAAGATTTTAGGAATAAACTAGATTTGAAACGCATATAAGTTTCAGCTGCGATTTAAATTAACGTACTGGAGATTATTAGACAGCGGAGAACTTAGAGCCGATAACAACCTTGAAAAAAAAAATCTCAATCCCGTGCTCCCAGGCCGCGGTTTCTCTGTTAGCCAATGACGTAATAGCCGATGTTACAGAACATTAAATTCATTGAAGTCTAGCCTGCATGTCATTGAACTCGCAATATTTTGTCAGTCTTGTAGTAATTTGATGCTTATAAATGAGTATAAAGACGTATAGACAATTTGGTATTCAGCACAATAGATTATAATATATTAAATTAATATTTGAGACACACCCTATAAAACCTATAAAAACACTATGAAAACCCCATAAACCCCATAATAACTAAACAACTCTCGAGACATTACATGACGTTTCCTAATAACTACATAATTAATGATGTGCTGTTATCCGCAACACTAACAGTAACTTTACCTTGTTATGGGATATTTTTTCGATAGTGGTTGTGTGTTTGTGAGTATGTCAGGTGGACAGGCGAGTCGCACACTAGTAGAAAAATTTTGTGGTAAACGTTACCCGCTAAAGTATTTTCAAGTAAAAAGAAAATACTTTTTGGTGTCCATTTTTTTTATTGGCGACAGCAAAATGTTTTCGTGCTGAGCGATAAAATATTTGGCAGCATCAATACCAACAAAATATTTTTATGCACTACAAAATAATTTTTTCCCGAGTGAAAAGGTCTGAGGGCAGAGGTATGGACGTTTAAGAGTGTTCAAGTGCGATAAATTCATAATTTTATATTTGTATGAAATATTGTTAGTTTTGTATACGATACTTGTGAGTACAGTTTCCTCTTACGAAACAATTTTAGCTGGCTTAGTTTTCTCATAACGGTGCGTCGAAGTCAAAATTTGCATGTTCTCCTGCCATGCAAATAGTGAAAACCAATTTACTTACGTACGTTCTATAATTCACAGTGAAATAACATACTGTGAGTTACGTAATAAAACATTGAAGAAAATCCCGCGAACTTTTTGTGTATTCTAAAAAAAATTTCTGAATTTGCAACTTATTTCTGTACTTTTACGAGTTTTTTAAGTTCAAAGTATTATGCAGTGTTTTTTTATTTTTTTAATGTTTTATTGCATAGCTCATGGCATGCAACTTCACAGTGAATTATTTAGTTTAAGTAGGTCAGTTGGTTTTAACTATTTGCATGGCAGCAGAACAAGAAAATTTTCACTTTGACACCCCATTATGAGAAAACTATGAGAGCTAAAATTGTTTCGTAAGAGTAAAATGTACTCACAATTATCGTCTACAAAACTAACAATAGTCAATAAAAATATAAAATTATGATTTTACCACACTAAAACATTCTTAAGGTAATCCAATGGACTCGCATTCGCGAGGGTCCCGTTTATTCTTCTAGATATTTCGGTGTTCTGTGGGTTTCCAAAAACACTCCGTGCGATTGACGCGATGGTTTCCTTATTACAGGCCACTGCCACGTCCCTTCGTTTTCATGATTATCTGAGCCTCTGACACAGATTCTAATGACTCCACTATCTACGAGACTTTAAAGAAGTGCATGAGATAGCGGAAATGCTCCAATAAGCAATCGCGTGTGTTAAATTTCCTCTAAAACGAATCGACGTACTTCAATGTAATTTTACAGGGATTTACGAAGTAAACAGAATGTAGCAAAATTGTATGTCACTGTTTTTGGGGAACAGTGCTTCCATCTAGAGGAACAAGAAAACTATACGAACGTGAGTTCTGAAATACAATATATCTGTACTACAGTTATCTCATGACGTACAGTGCATAGCACGCGAGCTTGATGATATTGCTGTGGAACGTGGAATACCGTCGTAACTTTATTGCCAGCTTCATAGCAGACGAGACAAGTTAAATTGGGCAGTAAGCATTGTGAGATGTAGCAACATCCAGTATATCTTTGCTGTCAAAGTTAAAGTTCATCATATTTTAGGTTAATAAGTAAGTCTTTTAAAACATTAAATCCAGCAAAAGTCGTCGTCGAATTCCTTTAGTGAAAGGAAATGGTAAACATATAAAGATGGAGTCAGACATCTATATGATGGTTAATATTTGTTATAATATTTTAATATGAACGCCGTTGTGAAATTTGTGTAACCAGGACACTAAGGCCGACCGTCCCTTGTTCGCCACTGTCTCAGTGCTTTTAAGTTCGAGACTTCCTTATAGAGTCAGTCTCCCACCTCGAGGACGACCTACTTGGAGTAATTTAGGAACTCACAGAGGACCGACATTTGAAAAAACGAACAGGGAAGGAGTAAGGAAGAATCCCATCGTCAGTGACCAATTTATTTATTGAATGCTAATTTACAGCAAGTGTGCAAAGAAAGGTCTTTAAGGTGTTCCAGAGGGTAAAAAATCATAATTTTATATTTTTATGCAACTGTGTTTAGTTTTATAGACGTTACACGGGAGTACATTTGCCTCTTACAAAAATATTTTAGCTCAGCCAGTTTTCCCAAAATGGTATTTCAAAGTCAAAATTTGCACATTTTTAGTTCATGCATCCTCCGAAAACCAATCAACATAATGAAACGAAATATTTCACAGTGAAAAGTACATGTCACTGGCTAGGGATTCATGTACATAAAATCCCATTCAAACACAGGTTTGTGAACTTAAAAAATTTTTTCTGAAATTTGAATTTTTTTGCTACCTTAAGATTTTTTAAAAATACAAAACTATTTTGTATTGGGTTTTTAGGTACTTAAAACCCCAATGCCATGACTTGTGCTTTGGCTGTGAATAATTTCGTTTCATTATGTTGATTGGTTTCGGGGGGTATATGAACTAAAAACATGCAAACTTTGACTTTGAAGTGCCATTTGTGGGGAAATTGGCTGAGCTATAATTTTATTTGTAAGAAGAAAACGTACTCCCAAGCAACACTGTTTCATACAAACATAAAAATATGATTTTTTACCCCCTGGAACGTCCTTAAGGGGGATGGTGCGCCAGAGCAGAGAATTATTACAATTTTCGACGTAACTCTTTCCCTTCGCTTATTATGGAAATTAAGGTTCGACAATCCGGAAATGATACTTTCGTACAACTTATTACATTACTACATACTCACAGACTGTCTTATTTTTGCAGCAGTGATGTCAAATAGGATAAAAGAGAAAATTTTCTATCTGGCATCAGTGTTCCAAAAATATGGAAGTCTGTGACTGTGTAATAACGTAAGAAGGCGTACAAAAATGTAATCTTTGTATTGTCGAACCTTGATTTTCTATAATAAGCGAGGGGAAAAAGCTATGTCGGAAATTGTTAAAATTCTTTGCTGTGGTGCTCCATCCGCCTTAAGCTGCCTGAGGAATGGTTGGATGCTCAGTAGATGGTGATTGTGTAGCTGGAGTCGTTGCAGGTGTATGTGGAGGTCTGGTCGTCGTAGGCATAGCTGTAGGCGTTGGGGCAGTTGTTGTTGAAGTATTCTGCGGAGTTGCCAGACGGCCAGTTCTTGCTCTTGCAAGTCTCTGGGGTGCCGTAGGCGTTGCGGCAGCAGAACTCGTCAGTGTTGTAGACGAGGCATGAGCTCTTGCAGCCCACCACGGCGCCCGAGGAGCCAGTCAGCTGCAGATCCGGCGGACATCCGGGGTTCAGGTCGTTCCGGCAGCCCGCCGTGCCGCAGTTGTACCGGTCGCCCGACTGCTGCTTGTTCGTAGGCGCCACCTGTAAAGTTAAATATTAGTGGACGGTATCATTCTCTTTATATTTGATGCACGGAAACGAGGAAGGCGATAAGCCGAACATAACACTTTCGTCAAACACCTCATCACCTCTAGGCGCGAAGGACTGAACTATCGTGCAGTGTTTTCGTAGTAACAGTTTTTCTATGGGACTTCATGCGATGACCATATTGTTTTATTTGAGGAAAGTTGGTGGTAATGTCCAATGCAGGTTTCTATGGCTTAGTTTTACGATTGCGACCAATATTTTCTCAGCTACAGTAACATGAAAAAAGTCATTTTTACCACTTTTGAGGAGCTTGGGAATCATGTTTTTAAGAAGCGGACGGCCTTTTTTTAAATCATAGGGACATCATTTGAAGTGTGTCTTCTTTTCGTAGATAAAAAGAGTGGAAACATTTGTAATAGGTATACAAGAAAAAATACTTTCCGTATCACGCTACATCACGGCTCACGCGTCTGGCCCACTAACTCCTAGGACTCGGTTTCAGTCGCCATAGTGAATTTTATAATTTTTCGCTTTTTTGGAATTCTAAGAATAAAAATGTTAAATGTGCGATTATACATCTGATTCCATTTGCATTTCGCTACAGTACAGACCTTGCGATACGCCGCAATGTTCGTGACAAATATTTTTACAGTCATAATTAGCCCGACTAATTGCGACTTAACTATACATTACTAGTTCTATTGCTATGCTTGTATTGTAGCTCAAAGTAAATAGAATTGTGGTATAGTCGCCGATTTAACATTTTTCTTCTCAGAATTCCAAAAAAGCGAAAATTAAAAAAAAAAAAAAATAAATACGACGACTGAAACCGAGGTTCAAGGGGAAGGTTCCCCCAAAATTTTAATAGTTTTAAACCGAGCGAGGTGACGCAGCGGTAACACGTCATACTCTCATTCTAGAGTACCCGAGTTCGATTCCCTGTTGCGGCCATCCTGATATCGGTTTTCCATCGTTTCCCAAAATCGTTCCAGGCGAATGCTGGTGTGTTCACCGAACGAAGGCCATGGCCGACTCCTCTCCCAACTCCCATCATTGTAACAAATTGAGTCACCATATCTATTAACCTAGCTGTCGATGAGACGTAAAGCCCAATTACCACCACTTAATTGTTTTAATAATTTTCATATTTGTACGATGCATCATTTGTTTTATAGACATAAATTGTGACAATGTTTTCATGTAATGCAATTGTTTAGGTTTTCATAGTTTTTGTATAATGAATTGTGAAAGTCCAAATTTACGACTGTTTTATGCTAGAAATAAAAATAAAAACACTGAAGAACAGTGCCACGGGCACAGACGACTAAGATATACAGACTGTCAACGCCTAGGCTTTTCGTGTTGCACAAAATTTCGTGTCGCCCTGGTGGTGATGGACCGAAGCTCGGGGTTTTGTAGGTCTGGAGGGTAGCGCTGCCATGTAGGAGACATCAGAACTAAACTCTTCAGACAGAAGGCAGGTAGCTAGCTGAGTGATATGCCGGATGTCGCCTTTTGTCGAAGGGACTTGCAAGGGTAGTTAGGGGGAAGGGGGTGGTATAGTAGAGGGTTGAGACTCAAGGTCGCCTGGCAGAGGGCAATAAACGGCAATAAAGCTACAATGCAGAAGCTACCCCAGTCGTCTGGTCTCGGGATGAGAATATACATAGCCTAGAACCGAAAATGTCCTCACCACACTGCTGCGTCATTCCATTGTCACCGGTGTGACAGTTTCAAACACAGAAAAAACTAACTATCTGAAAATAAAATGTGTTCTTGTGCAGTTCATTAATAAACTACTCAGTTGCCCTATTTAATTAATACCCAAATAATAAAATATATTTTAATCAGGTGAAGTCATCATTATAAATCCTTGCCTCAAGGGTGTTACACATTTTCGACTTCTTGTTACAGTTTTCTAGTTGAACTAATAATTCTGTGAACGTGATACCAATACAATTTCAATTCGTTCAGGAATACATTTATACAAACATGTAGTTTTTAAATATCTAAACGTAACAGCTAAATAAAATTCTAAATTAATTTGACATTATACTGACAGTGTGGTCCCGTCACGGGTGCGACAAAATGGTTTGTGTCAGGGGAAAAGTTTTTACTGTCGTCCTATTATGTCCAGCATGTTTCATTCATTAAGATGTTAACATACACGAACTAGCACAAGTTCACAGACAAAAAATTATACTTAGAACTGAAACAAAAGGAAAATGCAATTCAAAAGATTATCTGTAAGAGCATTAGGGTGTTTTTCAGTTATAAATTATGCTTTATTAGTACGCCCTTAAATCTGGATATTTTAATACACTGATAAGACTTGCTTTATTCATGTAACGAATGTCACCATTGTTTGCCTTGAAGGATTTACCATTGGTATCACAAAGTACGAATAGCAAACAAATTTCAATTCCCATCTTTAGCAGATTACTCCAAATATTTTTTTTAATTTTACCTTTCCAGGTTTATGAAGGAATAAGTGTCTTCCAGTTTTTTTTTGTTGTCGCCTGATTTATCCTTCATCTCTGTACATTACTGTGGCTATATCTTCGGAAACTTCACTAAGAGTCTGAATACACCTCAGAATACTTGAATCTATGAGTTCAATCGTCGATGTAATTAGATTTTTTTTTTAAATTTAGAATAGTACTTGCAGGTTGTGCGAGATACTGGAACAACAAAATCTGGTTGCAGTTCATTCTAATCTGACTTCCTAGTAACAGTAGTATTGGGATGAGCACTGGTATTTGTGAACATCTCACAAGCTTCGGCTATTTTCATGGCAATGTAAACAGCATAGGCCTAACAAGTAACGTTCTTGGATATAGTTTTAAGGATAACTGTATTAGAACACAGCAGACAGATTTAGATAAAATACAACTAAATCCTGGAGCTTAACTAATCCTTAAAGTACTTTATCAAGCCCTACGGTTCTCAATCACACAACTGTTTACAAATTACTAAAAATTATCTACAATAATTATAATTACAATATCCTCAGAAACTCCAAATAACAGGAAGACTGAAATAAGTAATTATTCTTAGCTCTGTAATCAAAATTATATTTCTTACTTTACTTCTAAAAAAAGTCAGACATACCCGTGACAGAAAACATGCCACACCCGTGACACCTCTATTATTGTTTCAAACTAATTATTTCACACTCTAAATATTTTTATTCGAGGATATACACTCTTGACGTTGTTATGACATAATATATCTGGGTTAATAAAATCCGGTTCTCTTCTATGGAAACTTTTGTCTGTTTTCCTTCACGAGAGTGACGTAGAACACTCTTAGCCTAAAACCCCAGAAAAGATTATAATTATTCTACCAAAACTGTAAGTGTATGCTGTTTCGTTTTCTTAAATGTACCTTGATTGAAACATACTTTAAAAATATGCATAAGTTAACATCAAATTAAAATAATACCATTATTAACTTAAGACTTTGTGAACAGAACAAGCAGCCACAAACGCGAACTTTGAGTTAAAAAATCTATACTTTCAGACGTTTCTAAATAATAATTTTTTATTATGTTACAAAATTCAAACATTAAATATTTCGAAATTTCTGTACACATATAGCTATAAACATATTTTTAAAATCACTGTAATGTCACATTTTGTGCGGAATGACCCTGAATAGGCTCGCATCAGTGAAGCTGTGCGAGCTTTACCAGGTTTGCGTGCGTGTAAAAGATCCTATAATTCTAATCAACGAACCAAAAATGTATGTTCCGAAAATGTTCTGTTAAGTTTCAGCAAACTTTTTATAACTAAGTTAATTTGTAGTAAAACACTATGAATACATCCATCGCAGTGTGTTTATTTCATGTCCAGTGTTATAGTTTGCCCTTAATGACCATGACGACACTCAGACGAACAAAAACACTACTTGTTATTGATTAGCGATCTCGGTGTACTCGTCTCTATGTATAAATGAGAACACTAACTGACTGACATATCAAACAGCAGCCCAAACTGCTAAACCTAGGAAAGTGAAATTTTTTGTGTGGGCTTCCTGTAGGTCGTATGTGAGAACTAGAAGGCATTTTTTCGAAATTCGTCTCCTAAGGGATGAATAGGAGTGAAATGTGTTTATTAAGATTCGTCTACATAGCTCGAACCAACGGCCTATCGTCGTGACTTTTACGTAAATGGGTCAATCATAAAAAAAATACTAGCCAATTTAAGGGATTTACGAAATTCAAGGGGGTGAAAACACCTTAAATGCGTTTTCGTTTAATAATGGCTACCTATCGAACACTTCAGAATATAGTGTTGCTTTTTACCTCAAAATGATGCTGATATGAATAGGTACCAAAAAAGTGATTTTTCGATCTTTCGAAATTCGTCTCCCAAAGAGTAAAAGGGGGTGGGGTGGGGGAATGTGTATTTATTAATTGCCTGTATCGCTCGAACCTAATGGGCTATCGTCTTGATTTTTCCTTCAATTGGATATGTATACAAGTACACAATACAGGACTTCAAGAAGTTTCGAAAGTCTTTAAATAAGGGTATGAAAAGGCGTGCAATGTGTTTTCGATTATATAACTATCTATTCCATAACTATCGAACCTACCGAGATAACGAAGTGATGTATGCATTATAAAGATGTTTACGTAAAGACCGAAAATTTATTTCACGGTATTTCCAAAA
>PNEQ01121471.1:0-13996 GCA_003012365.1 Medauroidea extradentata | reverse complement strand
TAGCAGACGATTTGCCCCCACAACTCTACCTCGCGAGGTGGAGCGGCGGGAGCATGACCTACTTGACCTGGAGGCGCTTGACCTTGCGAGTAAAACGGACCCCCGCCATATTGTTTCCGGCAAGTAAAACGCCTAGGAGTGCCCCGGGAGCTGAAAGAGCTAAAAGAGACGCCAGGTCACTGCGAGTAAAACAAACCTCTAGAGCTACGCACAGTTGGCGGGAAGTTTAAAACAGTTTGATGCAAAAGTGAACCATAGAATATTACATATGTCTTACTCTTACAATAGCTTCAATATTTAAATTTACTCCAATGCGCAATACTTGTATTGTTATATTATCTTGTTGGGATATTATATACTATAGTTTATTGTATGTGAAACTTTCAGGGCCTGTATTACCACCTATGAATAAAAGAGCTGAATAACATCACTGAAATACGCTATTCTGCGAATTATCAAACCCTAATGTATTACGACCTCTGAATAGGAACAAAATAGTTAATTGTTATTTATTCAGTACTGCTTGGTTAGTTTTTTCTTACACTGGTATTTAAATTCTAGTTAAGTGTTTGGTAAAAATTAGCTTCATTATATGGGTTCATGAAATTAAGCAGATGCAACATTATCTAGAAAGGAAAGATGTTGACTTTGCTGATGTTACATATTTATGCTGATTTACAGGTTAAGATGAGCAATAAGTGAATTATCAACTTATACTGATATAACATAAACCACTGCGATAGACACCATGCTGTCCTGGGGGAAAGTGATGATTGGAAGGTGATGCTGATGGGCGCCACTCAGCTACATGTCCGGCTGAGGCAGAGCGTGAATCTCAGGGTGTCTAGGGCTCACGTGGCTGCCCCCCCTGGATGGTGTTGACTTACCTACTTCCGCTCCCTGTTTCGGCAAGGAGCACGCCTCTCATGCACTACCCTACACACCCTCACTCTCGCGAAAATAAAGAAACTTGCGATACGTTTCACTCCTTTACTTGGTCATGACACCGTTACATGATCATGGGCCACACTGTCCTTCCTTAAGCACTCACACAGTGTTTTAAATACAAACGGTAACTATATAATATGTCGGCTGTTTGACATATCCATCGTGTAAGCACTTGTAACCTCTGAAAAATCAACTTCACTTAGATTACTATTTAAATGTCTCAAATTGTAATTTTGCTCTACCGAGGCTAACCTTGTACTGTACCTTTTTGTAAATGTGTTTATGCATGCTGCTCATACCTACCTTCCAAGCCCTGCATGTAGCCGGTGACTCACTCCACGCTCCAGGGCTACGTAGAAGACTACTCGCCTTTCACCACAGCGATCTACGTTGAGATGCAGTCTTCTATGATGTTGCCAGTGGTCGGCAGGTTTTCTCAGATATTACAATACTCACTTCATATCGTAACTCAACAGTAATCAAAATCATGTTAGTGCTGATAAAAACCTCTCCATTCTATATTACATGCAATGCTACGAGAAGGAACACAGCCCTATCGATCACTTGGTGTAGACTTGTACAACAAGGAGATCGTAGTGACCCTGTTTGTGACGTAAATGAGTAAAATATTACAAACAGTTTTATTATTTTGTGCGGAATTTGCCTTCTTAGACACAAAACCAACCACCCACATATACATAACCAAGGCTCATATGTAAATACAGCCAGGAAATTGACATAAAAAATCAACCAGTGTGTTTCAGCAGTATTGTATGGCCATATCTGCTAAAGGTGCATGGTACCGAGCAAGTACAATTATCTATTCATGCACCCTTAGCACTACTCTGCTGAGATTGTAATGTTGCAATTTGAGCTTTAGTCATCACTGGCAGTATAGCACAGAAATTCAGGTTCCTTCTGTATACATTAAGAGCGAGCAAAACTTGACTTGCGTTTTGCAGTGGTAAACGTACGACCCAGTGAGCTAGAGGTATGTTACATTCAAGTCCTTCTTACGAGGCAAGATAAAAGTCAGGGATTGAAAGAGCCTGCATAGAGGATGAAAGAATGTAAAAAGAAGGTTCCAAGGATGAAGACGTAGAAGCAGAATTAATTGGTCAGATGCACTGCATCTGTGAGTTAGGTCATGTCCGTCTCTGCAACTCAGGATGAACTGACATTGGTAATGGTTTGTTGGCTGTGTACAGGCTGGCAGTACACAACGTGGTGGCAGGGACAAAAGATAACACTTGCGTTATTAATAATCCCTCACATGACCTTAAAACAAGAAGAGTATTGAGTGTTCAGAAAATATACAAATCTACTGTTGCCAAATGCATAAAAACACTTGTAAAGTTAAGACAAATCATATATCAAAAAACTTGCCTGATAAATTATATGATAAAAAAACATAAAACCAAAGTATTCGACTCCAAAACCAAATGGGTTCTGAAGGCACAGTAAAACACCTGTAAAACGTTTCCAAATTTTTACAAATCAGTGTAAATGTTTCTGATTGGTTGCAGACAATTTTAGTAATCTTATTAGGTTTAATTGTAATGGGGTCATCATAATGTCAGTGGTTTGTGGGTGGTGTTATGAGCTGATACACGATACTTATTTTATTAAAAATAAAACATGCTGTGATATTAAAATCTGGGGCAGTAAAAGTTCCTCGCAATTTTTCTGAGTAGCACTTTCACTGCTGCGGAATCACACAGCAGGATACACCTCAGGGTCACCAAATGGGGAGCACAAGGCCAAGCATCAATGAACATCACTTATTTTTTAAATTGACAGGATCAGGGTAATTAGTCAAACCTGTTTCCAGGTTCTGATTAGCTCATTGATGCATAACACCATTCAATTGTTACTATGATAAATCTGTTAAGTTGATAAGAATTTTGGAGGCCTACAACACACAACAGGCCTAGTTATAATATATGTGAGTTATATGCTTCTGCTCCCTCCACACTGGTGACTTGATCACATGTTCTGGGATTCAGAATTTGAGGTGACAGAGGTTAAGTGATTCCTGTTGATAAGAATGGCTCACAGGAGACCTGTCTTCACTCAGTGAGTGGCCAATAGTCTAAATGCCTAACATCCAGATGTCTGCATGTAACTTTAGCATAGCAGTAAAACTTGGAAATTTTTTTCAGGAATTTTTATTTCGTACATTGTACAGCCTGAGCGAAGAAATCATACTTACTACTGAAGTGTAGTAAAACCTCTCTAGGATACCTCGAGGTTCCCAAGAATCGGGTCGATAAATACAGTTAAACCTTCATTACGTCCCTGTACGGTTCCCAAGAATAGGATCGTTATAGAAAGGCAGTCATTATAAATACAGTAAAACCTACAATACGTCCCTGTATGGTTCCCAAGAATAGGGTCGTTATAGAAAGGCAGTCATTATAAATACAGTAAAACCCCTGTTTTGACCCCCATGACCATTATAGAGCAGTGTTTGTAATAAAAGGGGTCGTTAAAGGGGTTTTATGTGGGACATATTATATACTGATTGTATTTCTTCTTACTCTTTAGGATTTTAAAACATTGCTGGGTTGACAGCTGGCCGTGTACTGCAATGTCCCATACAGTTTCATGAAAATGAAGGTTATTGTATGTTAACAAAATAAACAAGGCATTCCTAAGCCAATTTTGAGACCTACACCAGTAAATGTCCACACAATCACAAAGGTAGGGTATAATAGTCAGATGAAGTGACAATTTATTTTATACAATTCATATTAATTTTATTATTTTGTAGATAATGTTGCTATAAACTACAGCACTAATGTCTTCTATTGTATTTTTCAAAAATATGAGAAGTCATTTAATTGTTAGTAACTATTTGTACACTAACATTCTGGAAATAATCTGTACAAAAAATTTACACAAAATATGATTTCTACTGCCATTACACTCTCTGACATTGCCATCACTTTGTGAGCAACCAAATCAAATAATTACTTATTTTCAGGTTAAAATATTGTAAACATTTTGGGTGCAACTCTACTTTACAAATCATGGAATAAGGCCTACCATACATAGACGACAACATAAATTGCTCTGCAAAATTATGTGTCACGGCTGTCGTTAGCAGCGGGAACAGGGGGGACATGTCTCTCTCAAAAATCAGAATTTTTAATTGTTTTCTTCATGTTCTTTGTAGCAAAGTGTAATTTTCCAAGTGAGATTCTTACTTGATGGGCTGTGTACGCCTATCAATGACTACAATTTTGTTTTATGTTAACGGAATTCATAATGAAGTTATTTAATAGCATGTAAAAATTGTATGAACTCTTGTGTACAAAAAGTTATGTCTCCTTCCAAAAATTCATAGTAAACGACACTAACATATCAGATTAAGTGTCTAATAATAATTATATTAAGTATACTGAAAATTGACAGAATATAAGTAAAAAGAACTACTGTTCTGAAAGAAAAAAAATGTGCCATGTTACTGGAAAATGGGTAGTGGAGCAGGATGATACGGAACTAAATTATTCAAACGCAGATTGCACTGGTTAGTAATTTTTTTTACCAGGACCTCCATATTTTATAACATGATTTCTAAAGTGTTGTCAGCAAAGGAATTAATTTTGAATCAGTGTAAAATTTTGTGACATAAAAATATATATAAATGTTGTTTAAAAAGTGTTAACATAAATTGTCACATGAGATGGAGAGCTGGAAGAATATACCTAAAATCCTTGCCGGAAACGGAAGCATATGAGGATCTTGTTTACATTCTGTACGGATGTTTACATTATGCCAGGTCTGCGACAGTGAACACGGCACACCTGTACTCACTCAACAGTGACCATTAGATTAGTCGTGGAATGCACAATGGTCTATGTAAAATTCTACACACCTTCCTTTGTTTTATTCTATCCACTACAGATTATACAAAGAGAAGTGCAAACTATGGTATGGGGTCCAAACGATGCTCATTACATCAAATTATCAATTAAGAGGCAGTCATTTAATTGGTGGATGGGAAGGGCAAAACCTTCACACTCAGTCAAGGTGTACAACTAAAATCTTGATTTACGTCTACATTTTTCACACTCATTTACTGAATTACTGATTTTACTCTGTGTGATTATCGATGCAATTATAATTCTCTCCTTCTCTCTCTACACATACACACACACGTTCACGTGCGGACAGGGTCGGATTTATGCTTCTAGGCGTTCTAGACCAGTGAGAATCAGCGCCCCCGCAGCCTCTCTCTTACATCCTTCCTTACCAACATGCCTATCATTTTCCCATTCCCAACACCACATTATTTAAAATCACTATGCTCTGTCCTCTTGCTATGTATAACAATAATATTAAATATATAATAATCATTCAACTTAACTCTGATGCAGTTATTTGGAAATTAGACAATATTAATAGAGGGAGCAATAGTCCATAATGTGAAAATTGAAGCCATTACATTTTTTTTTCGCTGGTAATTATATTGGCACTTTTGAAAACAGTGATGGAAAATTCTTCACATTTTCTCCTTGCCAAAACTGCACCCCTGTGAAAGTTGTGCCCTAGACCTGGGCCTAGTGAGCCTAGTGGTAAATCCGGCCCTGCATGCGGACACACACACAGATATACATACATTCATACAAATAGTTTGTGTACATAAATGCATGTGTATATCTACAAACCTAAGCATACAACCTAAAACATGGACACCACACGTATGCTCATACACAAAAAAAATCCTACATTTAACACCATTTTTTTCAGCTCATGAAGTATAAGAAAAGGTATTCCAACTACTAGTTATGATACTAACTAAAGTCCTATCCAGAAGACAAGATCTTCTTGTACAGACACGTCACTGTAGTTCCTTGATGTGATGGTCATACATGTGCATCCGCAGACTGCCGCGGTTCTTCAGCACCCTGCCGCACAGGGGGCATTCGAGCGGACCGTCACCCTTCCCGTGCATGTCCCGCTGGTGGATCTTCAGGTTGTAGTTGCCGGTGAAGCTCAGCTTGCACACGTGGCACCAGTTTCCTTCTGCTGGGGCTGGAAGTGTAGCTGCGTCAATCTTCCCTGAGCACACACAGAGTACAAGTTAATTGCTGCATGGGCAGTGTGAGCCGTAGATGTCTACAGGTAACTGGGATTCAGTCTGGCCCAAGGCTGTGCCAACTATTCTGGGAGTAGAAAAGGACGGGGGGATGGAACTACTTTATGGTTTGACACTTTGGGCCCATTGTGATAGTCTACCATTTTCCTTACAATTAAATCATTATCATTCTGAAACTAATGTGGGAAAAGTAGGAGTCAGAGATATAATTTGCCCCATCAAGTTTATCAGCGAGAGGGCAGTCGCCCCCCTGTTGGCATGGGTCTGAACTATCCCATCTCAACTAGTCATAGTTTTATTTTTATTCTCAATGGTGTTGTAGAAGATGTCTTTGCATGTTGGGTTGGCATTACACTAAGTCTGATTTTGTAACAGACAATAAAAATATGTGTATATTTATAACCTTTTGACACCTTGCACAAACATATTTTCTTACTTTAGTTTATGTTCTGTGGTACTGCAGCAATATATACTGTAGTTACTAGGCTATTGCCTTTTCTTCTTTGGTGTGTGTAGTTGTGCTACAAGTGCAAGAGAAAATATGTTATTACTTTTTGGAATCATATATGTTACTCGTGTGCCATAGATCAACAATGTCAATCAATCCTCATGTAATTTTTAACTAATTTTAGGGGCTCTGGAGATCGAAACAAAAAATGGCTTTCACAGCTCGTTTTAGAAATTAAGACCATCAACTGCATTACAAGCTTCTGGTCTGTCATGTAAAGAAGGCTGCACAAATTGCAGGTAGCATTACGTCAGGAATGTCTCAATAGACAGCTGTAATATATTATTTAATATCTTCTGATGTAGTCTGGTATGTTCTTGTAGGAAGTGTATTTTAGAGTTTCCCACAGGCAAAAATATAAATGGGTCAAATCTGGAGACTGGAAAGGCCAACGCAGAAACAATTGGAGATGTAAAGCTGTAGTACATCTTCGGGCATTTTACACAGTCTGTCTGCACGCATCACTCCCACAAAAGACAGTTTCGGAGCAATGATGGACTAACAAACTCATACAGTATAGTTCAGAACAAGGTATACCAAAACACAGTGTCACGAGTGGAGTATGCTTGCAGGTATTTCGTCAGACTGTAGCATTGACTTGTTCTTACCTGGAATATATTTTTTGATATTTGTTGGCATTACATTACTGAAGTGTTTTCTCACTTAAAAATAAAAACATTTTCACATAGCTCATGCTTGGACATAGTACTGTATTCACTAACTTTTCATCACTTCTAGTTTTTCACAAGGGTTGCGACATTCATAGAATTTCATGTTCCAAATTTATAGTCTTCCAACAAAGTTTTACTCTATTAAATACTGTGAATGTTATTATTCTACAGTATGTACAGGATGAGTCAGGTCTGAGTGTAATAAAAACTATGATCACTGCTTATGGAAAAGTAAGTTGACGAACGTGTTTTCAATTTGTAAAGAGAATATAGGCTACTACTATACTACTGTAGTGGGGGTAATACTACCCAGAAAATTGACTTTAAAATTAGTACTATATTAATATTAGTAAAATGAAAAATTATTTGATCTTCCATTGTTCAGACACTATGCTACGGAAGTTTCTATATTCATGGTTCTTGTCAGATTAGGAGCCGCAATGCAAACAGTGACTTAGTAGCAGGTCTGCTATCATCATAAAGCAGGTTAAATTAATTTGATGCTTACGATTATTTGATCTTCCATTGTTCAGACACTATGCTACGGAAGTTTCTATATTCATGGTTCTTGTCAGATTAGGAGCCGCAATGCAAACAAACTTAGTAGCAGGTTTGCTATCATCATAAAGCAGGTTAAATTAATTTGATGCTTACGATTATTGTTAATCATTGATTGTACTATTAGCGCCAGAGTCTTTGGCACTGAGATAAGTTACACGGCACAGTTCTTGATGATAAACTATATGTATTGGGACAAAATGCAGTTTAATTGAAAAATCATGTTAAAATCTTAAGGCACCCGCCTACTGGTCATGTATTTGTGTGAGTGAGGCACGGCGCAAAGGGAGATGTTGACCAGCTCCTGTGGCGCGGTATCACCTCTACCACAAGACACTGAAATGGCGTGCAGTGGTATCGTAGATCACTCGCCTGACTGACACTTTCAGTGGTGACCCCATCTTTTCCTTGGGGGAAAGTTTTAAGCAAAGTCCATTGCATGCTCCTAGACAAGTTTCACACGAATCCCACAAGTAGTTTTTCAGATATAACAGGTTGACAAAGCTGTTTTTAGCCATTTTGAGGGGCTCTGAAATGATTTTTCTAATCATCGTGATGCTTTGAAACGACTCTTCAGTCATCGTATGGAGCGTATTTTCTTTTCGTGCATATTCTTTTCGTGCATAGATACATCAGGCATCTGTGGAATAGTTTCTTTAAAAAAACTGTTTTATGAACACGCTGCAACACATTTTAAACACGTGGTAGGCGAGGCCCTTAATGTAGTGATGAATATTTTAGTTACAGACAATTCTCTCTGACCAATAAAATTAAACAATATATGAATATTTAATTTTCTATAATTGCAGATTGATACAGTCAGATTACAAAAAACCACAATATTGCTGTTTTGATATCACAACAAACTTATACAATTTAAAATTAATTGTACAAGAAAAATGCAGTCTTACAATTATTTTCAGTACATGGTCTAACTTCCAGACCACAAACAATAGCCTCATAAAATTACTAACTATACATAAACACAAACATCTTTCAGTGTTCCAGCTAACTCAAAGTTACTATTTTTAAACTTGAGGTGAGATGGAAATATTTTGTTTACTTGTTTTACTTAAATGCTAAGTCAAAAATATTATTTTTTAGTTTCTATTACAATGTGAAGTCAAATGAACTGATGAAAAAAAGTCACACTAGTGACTAAAATGTCTATCAACAAACATACATACATAATAACATGATGACCAAAATAAAGATAAATTGCATGCACCAAAATTCTACACCCAAAAACTGTCCCACTACAAAATTTCAACTTCTAAAAATAGTCTTGACCCAGTTACACAAATAAAATGTTTTTCAGTGTTAAGTTTTTCAACTACGTGATTCAAAGTTTTTTCCATTAAAACTTTATCTACTATTTAATTCTGCAAAGTCAGAAGGGACCATTTGTCAAAATCCTTGAGGCACTTAAACCGGGGTTACTTTGTCCATTTTCGGGGTTACTTTGACCCAGTGAAAATGTTAGTTTTGGGGTCTTGTGGTAAATAAGTAGATAATCGGAACCTAGTATTTGAAATAATTTCTTTTGCTAGTTTAAATTTTAAACAAAAAAGCCAAACAAAATAATATTCAATTAAATGGCAAACAATTGAGTGATGTTACTTGAAAATTCTTACAAAACTAATACAGTAAAATTTTTTAATGATGAAAAATGTAAACTTTTTTTGTGCCACGAAAACTTGTTGAAAGGGTCAACTTACTGACACATCATACAGGGTGATTCTGGAGCATTTACTAAAATACTACACAATTCCACATACATATAAGTAATAATTAAAATATATTCAGGTTAATTCTAAACAATTGCAACATGGTAAATAAACTAATAACCCCTGCAAACGTAAATACAGGGATGGATTAGACAGTAATGTGTACAGTTGAGGAACACAGCTGCAGATAAATCATTTCAGTCAAGCACCCAAAGAACCGTGCAGATTGTTTATGAAATTGTGTAGTGTAAAATATGTGCCTAATTGATAAACAAAAATTAAAGGACGCATACACAGTGGCTAGCTGAACGGTTTGCGAAATGCTCATGAGCAAAATGTTTGCCAGTTTGTGTGCGAAATAAGAGCATCCTATGAACTGCTCGCATGCTGCTCACAACAAGCTGAAAGAAGTCAGTTTTCTTGACTAATGCAAAGGGATTTGCAGCATTAGTCTGGACACACTCATTGCAGATTCATGTGTTTAGACATTGCCCACGAAGCTTCCGTGCCATCAGTAGACTATCATCCACTCATTGTAGGCTCCTTGGTTCTGCTGTCTAATGTATCGCTGGCGGTTCTTTGAAACAAATTTTGCCTTAAACATATTGCGAGCAGCTTACAAGCAACTTGTGAATCGCTCAGCTCACAAGTGTGTACACAGCCTAGTGGTACAACTTCAAATTTTTATTCAACCAGGAATCGACATGCAGTATATGTTGTACTATTTGCTCCAAATAAAGTACTAATAATGTACTATATAAACCTTGTGTAGGAATATAGCTCCTCACGAATAAACCTGTATATGGTTTACAACATTCAACATTATTACATAGAAAACCTTCTTAAGTGTGATTTTCTTAACATAATTTTACGGTGCATGAGCTTTAGCCCTTGGGTTTGCTTGCCACAGAAGTTAACTACAGTGGAAACAAAATGTATGCTAAATAATAAAAGAAGGTAGAGTGGGAAAATGATGCAGCATACCAGCAAACTTTAGCCCATTAGTAAATGCCTGACACTTGGGTGGATCCAGAAGGGCACTACCTACCTGACAATCCTGGCGAAAGCAAGGCTAGAGATGTACATATTAAATTATACAGAATGTCCATAAACAACCGCACGATAATGACACCACGCGAATAGTGGGTTAAATTGGAGACGAAAATGTTGTACGATAACTTTTACACGCACAATGTGGCAACATAACATTGTTGTTAGTCCCCTCTTGCATTCCACAGATATCTTACTTATCTTACTATTATTGTTCTGACCTGCATATTATGGGTGGAGGTTAAAATTCAGAGCAGTCCAAACATGATTCTACGTTTACTTGATGTAACATACGTAAAATACGTAATACCTGGGCGTGTAGTACAAGCGGAGAGTTTATCCATGCAGTGTTGCCACTTTGTGCAAGTAAAATGCAGTACTACAACATTCTGTCAATAACATTTTTGTCTTCAATTTAGCCCAGGATTAACGCTGTGAGTTTACTGTGCAGTTATTTCTAGGCATCCTTTATTCGGTGGGGCTTAGTACCTGTTGAACTTAATTTTCCTACATAGGTATTTATTCCCATTGCAATAATCTCCCCTTCTCAATGCAGAAAATTGGTTTTGACAGAAAGCGATACGTTTAAAAATGACCGAGCACTGCCAAAAATAATTTAATGAGCAAATCTCTATCATTACTTACGCCAGGCTTCTCTGGTAAGCAGAGTCCTTAAGAGTAGGACCTAGCCAAGTAAAATGAGTGTTGTTAAGTGTCTGTAAGAGTTAAGTCATTTGTGTCAGTTTCTGTCTCAAGTGAGACAATTGGTAAACTAGTAATTCTGTGTACTTATAACAAATTAACAACTATTTAAATTCTTATAGTACTTTGTAACACAAAGGTAAGGGAAGACCCCATGATATTTATCTTAAATCTGCCCCTGGTCTAAGGCAGAGTCTTCTTGTAAGTAGTTACGCTAATGTTAAACACAAAGACGTTCTGTTGACACAAGTACAGTCAGTGAGTTTGTGAGAGCGTGGTTCGAGCACGCTCGGCACGCCACCTCACAGGTAGTCCTTGATGTGGCGGTCGTACATGTGCACCCGGAGGCTGCTCAGGTTCTTCATAATCTTGTCGCACTGGCTGCACCTGAACGGCCCGCTTTCCTTGCTGTGTGCGTCCCTCACATGAACCTTCAGGTTATACTTGTTGCTGAAGCGGCGACCGCACACGATGCAGCTGTTTGCTTGCGGAAGCATAAAGAGTGGTGCTTGCATGTTTCTTCCTGCCACACACAATACAAATATGTTATTTTTTAAAATGGTTTCATAGATTTTTCACATGGAGACTATTACACTTAGCAAGCAAATTCACTGTCAGAGTAATGATGGAGAAGAAGAAGAAGAAGAAGAAGAAGAAGAAGAAGAAGAAGAAGAAGAAGAAGAAGAAGAAATATATATTCCAGGAACTGTTTTATGTATATCAAAACATTTTCTTTGCTATGCACGTAGCTAGATGACAGTGTTGTTTACATAAGTTTTCTTTCAAAATGTACTGGTTTTATGATGCAAAATGATGCTGATTGTTCATTTGAAAGATTCTTTTTGTAGGAGTGAAATTATTAAGCAAACATTGCCACTCTATGTCGTCCCTGGAAACAAAGAGCAACATATGGAAACAATATTGGAAGATGAGGTAAGCTTGGCCGTAGTTTACATATACACAAGTAAAACTAAAACATAAAAATATCTGATAAGAAATTATACCAGATAACAAAAGATAAATGTAAAAATTTCTGAATGCATAAAAAAACTAGAAGACAATTACTGAAATGAGGCTAAAGTTACACACAAGACTAGATGATATGACGACGACACGTAACAATACAGTGGTTTTCCTTAGACGTGCCAAACTATTGTTAATTTTCCTTTGGATTTTATCTTGTGCTTGGTTTTTCGGGACAACATAGTGGTGTTGTGGCATATGTCTGACTCATTTAGGCTGGTTAATACCACCACAGGTCCCTATTTATGGCAATTTAACTTTTATTTTTAAATCCTGAAAGGGAGCAGATATTGCAAAATCACTACGTAGAAATGTTGGTAATTATTAGTACTATATAGTGTAGTGTTCAAATACATCCACGTACGAAAACTTGCCTCGGCATTCACTAAGTCTCACCTTTCAGTCTGTAGAGCATCGTCTCTCTCATTTCGTAGTTGGAGTGGCCCATAAGTGAAAATAGCTTCATTACCAGTTCAAAATCATGGTTTAGTTTGCATCAAAAGAAATTAAGCCTTAGTTTTATAATTGTAGTGTTCTCATACTTCTCATCTTGTCCAGACGCTTTGCCACCAGTTAACAATGGCTGATGCACAGCAATATAAAATGCCCTGCATGCCCACAAAAACACATCCTCCCTCTCGTGCCTCTACCACACTAAAAAGGGCCTCCTGGCTGCCTCCAGGGACCAGTTCCTATGGCAGGAAGTATATCTTCCAAAATGGCCACTTCCCATAAAAACACATCGTTAATTGATATACCTACCGGTGTATCCAGACGATAACCAAATACAAATATACTTCTTAAATTATAACAATAAGACAACACAAAAAAAAAAAAAAACATAACAGTTAAGGTGCAACAAACGTTAACGTAACAATAAACCAACTCCACCGTCCACATGCCCAGACATACACGGTCAAAACAAACACTACTACATGAAAGAACAATTCCAAGCTGCGGTCGAGAAGTTTGAGCACAAACTTGGGAGTTCTAGCCTATTTTTGGCCTGTCGCACAAATTTAATATAAGATATACAGGATGTTTACCACTCGTTAGTGTATAAGTTCAAATATTATACCTTCAACATCAAATAATTGGTCTGAATACACCCGCTACTATTAATGCTAATTACTCTCAGTATTTTGAATGATAAAATAAATGGCTCGGCCCATCGTAAAAAAAAAACAATAATTACAGAACTTACACATTACACAGGTTACTACTGAGCACTGCTGTCCTCATTTGGATTTCCTCCCTATGGTCGTCTGTTCCTATCAGCTTATTATTCTTACGTTACACTTTTAAACTAACACATAAACCTAGAGAACATTTGTTTCAAACTCATGAACGCTGATGTACACCTATCACACATAAGCTAATGTAGGTTGAGTTCCCAAAATACTACCAAACAACCGAGAAAACATGATCATGGCTTGACTTAAACCGACCATAACACATAACTCAGCATCCTGGGATCCTGTGCGCCTAATACTGATGCCAGGTATAACGTGAGGAAAATAAAACCCAAAACTATACCACTTACTTTTAATCAGCAAAACCAACAACTTTTTACACTGTGAAATGGAAAGAAATGTAAAGACAATTAATAAAAAAAAAAAAAAAAAAAAAAAAAAAAAAAAAAAAAAAAAAAAAAAAAAAAAAAAAAAAAAAAAAAAAAAAAAAAAAAAAAAAAAAAAAAAAAAAA
>PNEQ01121470.1:0-14000 GCA_003012365.1 Medauroidea extradentata | reverse complement strand
GACTTTGTCGCACCGTTATGAGAAAACTATGGGAGCTGAAATTGTTTTGTAAGAGTAAACTGTACTCATAAGTATCGTCTACAAAACTAACACTATTTCATAAAAATATAAAATTATGATTTAATCGCACATGAACTACCTTAAGAAGTATATCTTCTCGTATTTGAGCTTGGTTTGCCAGGGCATTTTGCAGAGTTTTGTTGGTTTCCAACAATTCAGTATCAGTTTTTAATAATTCTAAGTTCGTTTCTAAAATTTTACTTATTTGTTTAGATAATTCACTGATTAGTATTGGACACACACAATTGCAAATTCCACAATCGCTGCTGTTTGCCAAACATGTTTGACAAGTCATTTGTACCATAGATCCTAGATCCACAATTTTATTGTATTTTAGTGGTTGATTTGAAGACTATCACTACGATACCATAATTTACACGGCCCTTCACATTGTAGTCATTTTTCATTATCCTAATATTTCTTTTTACACACGTCGCACAAGTTGTTTAATCCACCGGACATCTTGATCAATGTACTAACCACACATGCCGAAGCGCTGAGGTCAAGAAGGAAATTATTTATTTTACATATAACTTCAAAATTCAAAATCCTATAGCGGTATAAGGGTTGCTAGAATTCTTTCTTTATTTCACACAATGAAGTTACACACAAAGTACAACAACAGTAATAAGTAACTGTTACACACACACGCACAGCGTCACACCACACGCACGTAGGCAACCACGACGCTAGTTTATGAAAAATATATTATTTTAAAACAATTTACTCATCAGTATGCAAACATTTATGTAATAACAACAAAGCTTTAATTTAACACTGAATTATAGAACATTTTTCTATTGTGAGAACGTTAAACATTTTTGCAGTAGTAAAACAGCATTAAACATTCGCATGTATATATTTTGCTTAGAAAGTTACTGTACGTAATGTGTATACTTCCTTTTAAATTACGTAATTTATGAATACTGAGATAAGTGAGATAAATTCGCGAGTTTTTTTCTGCCAGCAGGTAGAGTTAACTTGAAAACTTCATTTATGTATTTACACGGTGAAGTCATGGAGGCTTGTATTATCGTTCTGCATATACAATTGCCCGCCCCTCCTTTCGCCAGCCTCTGTGACAATTTAGAATAGTTTAGGATGATTCAATTTATGTATTGTAACTTCAGGTTAGTTTAAAATTTCAAAAATAATGCTACCTGCTGAATATAAGGACAGTTTTGTTATGTTAGGAATGCACAATGTAGCCGACCGAAGACGCGTAAATAAACGAAGCGTTATCACGTCAATACCTAGGCGCAAGTGACATGGGAGTGAGGAGGATGAAGCCAGCACGAGGAATGTGATTCGAACTAGAGCTGTGGAAAAGTTGTTTACAGTTCTTTCAGCAGGTTCTCTCAAACTCGTGTCCAAGCTTCTATTTTCTTGTATTGATTTTCGCAAGTGGGAATCGAGCGGGACGATGACGCTGGTCGGCGGGTTTTCTCGGGTGATTTCCCATTTCCCCTGCCCTTTCATCCATACATCACATCACCCCTCACCAGCGCTGAAGACTTCGATGTTAAGGGGCCCGCCTCCCTGGCTGTTGAACTGTGCTGCAGTGGGTTAAAAATGTCAGTTTATTTGAACAACCCTTACACATTTCCTTGGCGAACCTGCCTACGGAAATAAAACACATTCCGGAGAAGGATCATAAAGTCTTTTGAAAACGTCATGTGCATTGGAAATGCTATTTCTTAGCCTTCCAGCATGGCTAAAAACGGCTTTTTCGAAAGCTATATGACAAAATCTACCTTTCAGATTGGTAGGAAATAACTTAAGAACCCTACAGTGAACCTTGGTACAGACTTTCTAGCAATAACGTTATGGAGTGACAGCTTAAAGTGCCATAGTAGCAGCGATACAATGGAAACACTGCGCTCCAGTTTAACGCCTTGCACATAGGGGCGACGTAACACTAGGTGCGCGCGTCTGGTAGCACTTATTGCTGTCTCATGCCTGATCCTTGAGCATGCAAAACAGCTCCAGGGAAGCGGGCCCTTATATTGAGCCCTCCTCTAAGTTCTCTCAGTTGCGATCCTCCTCCACTTTATTCTCTATTCTGCTTATGTTCTTCCTCTTTTTCTCATATGCAGAGGTGACCTTTGAAATGCTTTATTCGGCCATTGCTCTTCGCTCAACCTCAACTATTGAGTAATCCTTACTCAATGCCTCATTATAGTTTGTCCGTACCATTTATTGAGGTTTTCTCGTTTCTTCAGTGGTGTAAGCAGGACTTTCTCTTTGTTTGTGATCCTCTCCTTTCTTGAGATTATGCAACTCCGTTTAAAAAAAATAATTTGCATAGCTTCAATATCGAGAAGCAAGAGTACTCTAGTAAACTACTCACCGCTCTGGAAGTACCTGTCAACCGTCACACTCCCCATATGAAAAGCCCCGTCCTAAAATGTTCCAAATATCGGTAACTGAGATCGAATTAAAATTCCTCAAGATTTAGACAGATGAATGCGGGGTTGAGGTCTTGGTCATCGCTAAGCACCCTAAACTACGTAATTAAAGGCGTACACCGCCTCGTGCAATGCAATTCTACCATACTACCATAACCATTAATGGCATAAATGGGTCTACAGTTTTCCAAATACCTTGCCGCTGTTAAATAAATATTGACTAGGCCTATTCATTAGCAATTCTAAAAGCAGTATGGCTAGGCCTACATATTACCTTGTGATAGCAGGTTATACGTTATAACATTCATACAATGGTGCGTGTTCAGTAGGCCTAATTACGGAATATGCACTCGATCGTTTGTAACCAAACATAATGTATGTTGACTTTATTCAAATCATAAATCACTAACTTCATGAAAATAATTGTTTGTTAATATTTACATTGATGTAAGCAAATTAATAATTATTTATCATATTTCGATTTTAAATGGGCCTACTTTTAAAAGAATTGCTATGCAAAAATAAAGCGTATTTTTGGAATAAACAAAATATTTATCATATATCGTGAAGCATATGTATCAACATAATCTTGTGGGGTTATGAGGGGGGGGGGGTGATTTACAAAGGACGAAAACTAGGTCTCTCTAAAGTACATAAATATTTGTAATTTAGTATGATATTTACTTATTTTGTAACCATTTTCGTAGCAGACAACTTAGGACAAAAAGCAATTATTATTTAGGCATTATTTTCGAGATAACACATACTAACTTACATGCCACATAAAAGTATAGGCCTACCTACAAACTTTACACGATCTGCGAACTATCGTACGTGTCTTGTAAGTTTTCTCGTATTACGGATGGTGATACACAGAACCCTTCGAAAATGTGGATTTTAAGCTCTCATTACACTTGGTTGTAGATCTTACAATTCATATTACGTTTGTTGTACTTTTAAATCTCTCAAGCCAACACGAGAAGTCTTCACCTGTATTTGAATTCCTTCTCGACAAACATTCTAAGCTGCCAAATAACCGCAAGGCGAACGTAAATCTTAAGCAGTCGAAATTTCCAGGAAGATTATTTACCATCTCCATGTTTAGAAATAAGCATTTCATGTGGGAACGGATGCAACGCGGTGAAAATGGCGCGAAAAAGATTGTTTTGAACGAAGAAAGAGGGCGTGGTTTGGATTGGAGGTGTGGCCTGTGTGACGTCACGAGCGCATGTCATTGGCTGCTGGCGCGGCTGTTGCGATTCCTACATGGAAAAGCAAAATACACGTCCGGGAATCCTTCCTCCCCTCGAAAAATTTAGTTTTTAAGGGGCAAAATGTTGCTATTTAAGGCGTTTTTGGAATAAAAAAAATTGAACCACGATTCACGCTAACATTACAACGTGATACAAGATTAAAGCCCCGAGTCATGATTACGTAGCAGAGCATGAGAAAACATTTTGTGAAAGCGCCGGTAATGGAAAGCTGCTCGAGCCATATCTCTTATCACTTTAGTTACGCAATGGAACAGATATACGAGTAGTGACGCTGCAAGCAGCCTATCAGAAAGAGAGACCACCAGCCCACTAGGAGGACGCAGCTAGAAGGATCACAGTATACGACGCCGTCTGTCTCAGGTCTGTATTACGAAGCTCATAGTCACATATTGCAACATTTCGCACTGATTTATAAAACAAGCTGTTTCGAAACTACACGTACAAACTCTGTGAGGTTATTCCGTATCCAAAATGGGATAGGTAACATGTACATAGGGCCTGGATAATTTCGCGCATTCAATGACCTGTAGGCTAGAATCCATTGTCCTATGCATACTCAAGCCGCGTCTATTCCTTCATTGTCTGTTGTTCCACTGAGTAGAGCTAGTGGACAAATAGTTGGGGCTTGAGTATGCATAGTACAATGAATTCTAGCCTACAGGTCATGGTTATTGGCAGTGAGCCTCTGGGAAGTGACGTCCCTCATTTGACTGTGCCAATCACAATATGGTTCCTGCAACACCACGCGTCTGTGATTGGCGAGTAGAACTACAAGACACATGACTGCTAAAACATACAATCATTGGCTATGAACACAACTTCAGATGTTAGCGCAAGGCAATGAAACAAAGTGGGGCAAAATAATTTCCGCGGAAAGTTCATGGTTCTACTAATAAGGGAGACGTACGTCCTTTAAAACCGACATTTTAAATGGTTTTAACTTAACATAATAGAACCTATTTGAGATTAAAGAACAATTCAGGTAATGGTGTCGTTACGTTACGTAGACCTTAAGGGCGCCGCCTACCCGCACGTGAGAGGCTCAAAAGCGACGCAGCAATAAGGTCGACCTTGAAGCGTGCATCAAATGCCCCGTCGCCTCAACGAGTCATGCGCTGAACTAGCGTGCAAGCTTCCCGCCGAACGGTTTTTACTACGCGACATTAAGAAGTTGACTTATGTGATAATAGAGACTAACGAAACGTCGCATCTGTTGTCATCGAAGAGAACCTGCTATCTTCGTCTGTGTTGTTTACGTTGTGCTGTCTCACCTACAATATTTTCTGTCGCTGTGTGCATTTGTTTTGCCCTCGTAGTTTTTTGTCCATCATCGTTGTCCTGTTCATATACTTTGTTCTGTCTGTTTTTGTTTTTGTTAGTCTCTATTATCATACACTGACTATATTCCTACTCTGGAATTATTTATGTGTGTGTTGACAACGACCATATCTGGTCTTATTTAAGTAATTTCTTCGTAATTTTATTTTCTTTGTATTTTGATGTTTTTGTGCGTTTATCTGCGACTTGGCAACATTCGCAAGCGTTGGCGTATATCCATGAATACTCTTCTTGTCAAAATGTTTATCTTTATGGGAGAGCTTCTTCGCACAGGGAAACATTCCGCCGGTAGTGCTGTTGCCGCTAAATGGTCTGATCAAGTACGAAACCATAGTAAAATTAATTTCAACTATGCTTGGCATAGAAAGAAGTCAATTAATGAAATTATAAAGTGAATATCAACAAACCAATTTTGCATTTCAAACGATCAAATTCGTATAACATAAAATTCAGGAAAGCTCTGCGATTGGTCAGTTTACACCTGTTACCGATACCTGCACTCAAGCGGCAGAAATTTTCCCTGAGCCAAACATTTAGGGCCGGTTTCACCACAATCGTTTAACCTGTTAAGCCGAGTTAAAAGGTGAGTTAACAGAGATTATCGTTTTACTGCATCCCACCACACACAAACTTCGATTAAATCCAGCTAACTAAAGTTAAAGCTTAAACGCCCATTTTTGGCCGTTTAACTTCTTAAACTCGTTTTATGTGTAGCAAAATGGCGACAGAATGAACATGTGTGTAGTTTTTGAGGTTATAGGGCCGCATGCGACGAGTCATGAAAATATTTATATAGTCCTTTATAATGACGTTTTTTGAATTGTTATGGCAGTGTGGAGTATAATATGATATTTGAGAAGAAGGAATAAAATTATAATGTTTTATGGCGACCACAAAGGATGAGATAAACTTCGCGATAAGTGAAGAATGTTTGAGTGATATAGCCTAATTATATTTATTTTGTAATGCATTTTCGCTTATTTAAGAAATGTTCCTTTCTTTGTCGAAGCCGTGGAAATTACATGAATTTTTAAATTACACTACATCATTATGTGGTAGCCTGGTAACTGAGGTTAGTGCAAGTGAAGACAAACGAGTTGTAAAAACTTCAGTCCATTGATTTAACCTACTTCAGTTATGTCTTCAGAAGAACGCGATGGCTACAGGAATTTATTCGTTAAGTTTCTGTATTTTTAAAAGCAAGTTCATATCTTCCCAAAGGAAGACTGTATGCTAAATGTAAATGTGTGTCGGCAATGCCTAGGCTACAGAAGAATGTCTGCCCCAACAATTACATATTAGGTAAGTAATGTTTTTTTTTTTGTTTTAACTACTTAACTGTTGTTAATTTTTTTGTAGAAAGTTAACTTTAAAGTGTAGTTTTAAAAATAGGGTAAGCTACTAATAGTGTTGGGTAGAGTGGTGAGTAGAGAGGTATACAGATGGGATGGGCAGGAGATAGAGGAAGCTACAAAATATAAGTATCTAGGGGTTGTGATATAGTGAACATAGTGGTTAAGAAGGTAAAAAGGGCTTTAGGACTGCTCGGGAGGAAGTTGAGTGTGGGTTAGTGGGGTGGTGAAAGGAAAGTCATATTGCACTATGGTTCATCCAGTGTTGGAATGTGCTGGGGCAGAGTGCGATCCGTACGTGTAGATAAAGGTGCAGAGAAGGGCAGCGAGATGGGTGATAAATAAGTGGAAAAGTCAGTGTCAGGCTGTTGAGGAGGCTGGGATGGAAACCGTTGCGACAGGACTGGAATGACTGGTCAGGTTGTACAAGGTGATGAACGGGGAGGGGAATGGGGCAGTTTGGCCTGCAAGCTAACTAAGGAAACTGTTAAAGTTAAAGGTGGCAACAGTGAGAAGATTCATAGGGTATGGAGGAGAACAGAGAGGGTTAGACAGTCACTGCTGGTGAAGACGGTGAGGGAGTGGAATGTACTGCGGGAGGAGTTGGTGAAAATGAGGGAGGTTGGAAGGTTTAGGAAGGGACTCAGGATTGGTGCCGTGGGGATGTCTGCTCGCCACCGGGCGTTAGCACATTTGCGAGTGTAAAACTTATTGTTATTATTATTATAGTGCAGTATATTCATTTTAACCTTTGTATATATGCAAAAACTGTGAAATCTATTGAATTATGTTATGCTTGTAAGTTAAAATAACCGTATCAATCCATAAATGTATGCATTTTTGATAGTGCGTGCATTCAGTAAAGTCATGGAGGCCATATATGAAACAATGGGTAGGCATGTCTAGGAAGTTTAAAAACAATCATTTTTAAAAATAAATGTCATGGAAGTGGAAACAGAATTCAACTCCACGAGAAATTTTGTAGGCTTAACAGAAACAGTTGTGTTGATGCTATGTTATAGGTATGGGTTTTAATATTTTGCATTCTATACAAATTTATCAGTTCAAATAAGTTAGACTAACTTAGTGTTTTAAACATAATTACTGTAGGGTAAGTTAATAATGTGATTTACACTCCAAGTTTAGTGTTGGTCAAGCATGTTTAGGTCTCCAAGTTGTGAATTGCTATCATCTCTATTAACGTTGTAAGGCGTGAATGTAAAAAATTTCTTTTGGAGAATAAATCAATTTTTGTCTTGCTGTGTTCACAGCTCTTGTCAACTGAAGCAATATATAGGCCTAGTTAACTTGTTTGGGTAATGTGTTCCTTAAACTAATTATTTTGTTTGTTGTTTTACTAAGATAATTGAACTCTTTCAGGAAAACCATCTTTAGAATACTTACGTAACCCTGAGGGCCTATCATGTGGATTATAAGAAACAGGAAATATTATTATTTCATCTGTGAGGTATAACAGATGGTAATCAGAGACTCGACAGTATTACAGCTGTCAACTTCTAGTTCCGAACTGTAGCATCCTGAAGACGACGTGTCACAGTTTGTCGTCGAATTGTTGAATTATGAAGCCGTTGAGTTTGTGTGTAAAGTGCTCATGCTGATTTTGTGAAGTTAGTGGACTAACCGTAGTACAAGATTTAACTAAATAAAAAAATTGTGTAGATAGTTTATACCGCTGGCATCATTGTGGTGCAGCACATAAGTAGGCCTACATAGTTTAGCTTACATTATGTTCTACTTAATTTTATTTTGCATCAAGAAGCAAATATGTAGGCTATTGTGTGTCAAGTTAGTCCACAAATTAATTACTGTACTTCGTTACGGTGACAGACAAGATTTCAGTGATATTATGAAACAATTGTGATTGTGATTAGGCTTAAAAACCAGCAAGTCTGAATTAAATGTGTGTTAACTGTATTACTTAACAGTTGTTACCTTTGTAATGTTTGAAACATATGTATTTTTTTAGTGGCCCACTGTTTGTGGAAGGGTGAAGAATTTTCCGAGATTGCTACAGGAGTACAAAACTAATATTTCTCGGACATATACAGAGCTACGCAAGTTGATATTTAACTTCATTTGAAGATTTTATTACCAAAAAGTTGACAGGTCCAAAACACTGGAAATGGTTTCCTAGACCCTATTTTGGATGTAATAGCATTACATTTGACAAACATAAAATATAAAATGATCTGCTCTTTCACTTTGTCGCAAACATTGTCAGCAGTGTTTTGCACATTCTTCAGTGTTTTAAAAAGACCATGTTATGTTGTGTGTGTAATGATTTTAATTTAATGCGTTTGAGTTCTACATCATTTTTTACAATGTTGGTTGCTTTAAAATTGTGTGTGTGTTGTGAAACTTTTAAGGTCTGTCAACTATAGGTACTGTACTATGATCCAAACACCATGATTTATATTATTTTCTCAAACAAACACAGTGCTAAACCATGTGCAGCTAAACACAATGTAATTTTCCAGAAAAGTGATAATTGTTCATCCAGATGTGTAGTTGCGGCTGAGCGGAGAGACACTCCACCACTGCTTTTGAGGCATGAACGGTAGCTTTAGTATTGACTTTGGTTTTATTTTAAAGAATATTATTTGTACATAAAGTTGTTGATGTGCGTGTTTTCTTTAATTATACACAGTATGTGGCCTAGTATAGCTATTGTGTGCTGTTTTTATACAAACTTTTATATTTTTTGACCAAGTGAGAAATGTTAAGTGTTTCTGCGCTGAAAAATTCCAGGATTATAACAGTGTTCATCCCGTTAGACTGCCAATTTACATTTTGTTTGCAAGTTCTAGTAAGGAGAACTAGAGCTGAGAAAATTTATGTACCTAATTGTAACTAAAAATTACCTCAGTACATATAATACAATTGTTTTTATTTCACATTTGTTTGTTTCAACTTAGCATGCTTACTGCATCCTTGGGAATCGTGTAACTGGCATACATTGCATAGGTGTTTGAAAGTTAATAGGTGCAGTGTTCCAGTAAGAGTAATACAACAAATAATTTAGATACACACAGCCGTGTAAAAAGCATTGTTGCCAAGTATGTAGAGCAGTACTAAACTGTCAAACTAAGGTATGCCATACTCATTCTCATAGACAATGCACTATGCTACGAAGTAAGGTGCTTATTTCCTTTAGTTTGATTTACAATTTAAATTGTTCATGGGCTAGGTGTAGCATGTCTTTAAAATCATCAAAACTTGTTTTTCAGCCGGCCAGTTGAAAAATTCTGACGTACACTGTAATGTACCTAACAATTTAAAAAAAGGTAAAAAATTAGTACTGCTAAAATTATTAATATTATTATGTGGCCCACTATAATGTGCTCTACTCAAACAAAATGTTGTTTCCTTGTTCAGGCACATTAAAATACCAAAATTTTCCTGCATAGGCATTGCAGGTGCAGCTGACTATCTGGCAAGTGTGTCCTAGAAACTCTCTCTCTCTATATATATGTGTGTATATATATATATATATATATATATATATATATATATATATATAAATGTTGTGACAGTAGCAAAGTAACGGGTAAATGCACTATTGTTACAAGTTAAAATTTTTAAAACACAATGTTTGGTTAATTTTTGTAATGATTGCATTTTGTTGTAAAGTTCAGTTTCTGAACTCTGTACCTCCCACAAACTCAAAAAGTTACAGAAGAATATAGATTTTTGTAACTTTGTTGTGAACATGTGTGTACATGTGCATGTGTAGGAAAATGGAATGGGGTAAACAGTGCCTAATAAATTGCGCAAAGGAGTGGAATTTACTAGTGGAATGGGTTACGATGGGGCAGATTAGATATCCAAAGAAAGGCCTGAGAAGTGAGTGATGGCTTAGGATGAACTTGCTACTGGGCAGTCACCCATTGGCAAGTATAAAGTTATTATTATTAGTTTATTTATTACCCCCTCCCCTCCATGCCTTGCCTAACTGTGCAGGAAGGTTATTGTTTATTCTCTCATCTCTACTTAACTATGCATTACTAAGTTACCAGGTAAAATTTAAATATATATAAAAAAAAAGAATTTATGATAGGTGTAACATAGTTACATTATTTATTTCACAGGAAAATTAATAATTCACTTTTGTATGGACACTCTCATGGTGGGATGCTATAATCCAATTTCCAAAACACTTAACAAACCCTTCCTAGACCTTCCAACCTCCTTCACAAACTCTTCCACACCCTCACTGACCTAAGCGTAGATTACCTACCCCGTTCTGTTCTACTCCTCACTATTGTTCCCTCATCCAGTATACTCTGCCCTAGTTAATAGCCAGCCCAACTTACCCCAGCCTTCCTCGTCATTCACCACCTTATACTTTCCTGACCAGCCTTTCCACTACTATCCTTTCCTTTAATGAGTTGCACCAACTTGTACGTGAAATTGGAGGTGAGAGAGCTAGAGAAGGTGTAAAGACGGGAAGCAAGGTGGGCGATGGATAAATGGGGAAGACAAGGGCAGGCTGGTGAGGACGAATGGAACCATCGCTCATCTGTGATGTTCAAGGAACTGGGGAGGAATTCATTGAAGGAAAGGTGAAGAGTGGTAATAATGGTCAGAGGGTGGTGAATGGAGAGCGAGGCTATGGTAAGTTAGGCTGTCTATTAAGGCAGAGTATAGAGGAAGAGGGAATAATAAAGATTCAGGTGATAAGCAGAACAGAGCAGGGTAAGCAGTCTATGTTTAGAAGATTGGTGATGGCATTGAATTTGCATTTGGAGGAGTTGTTAATGAGGGAAGTTGGAAAGTTTAGGAGGGGATTGGTAGGTGAGTGAGGAAGAGGTTACATATTGCCAGCGGATGGTTGCTAATTGTGAGTTAATTTATTATTGCATCCCTTCGTCATCACCAGCCTGCCCTTGCATTCTCCATTTATCCTTCGCCCTCACCTCGCTTTCTGTCGTTATACTTTTTCCAGTAGATTAATATTAGATTACTTAACACAAAACAGCAATGGAGTTGTAAACTAATTATATAAATGCAAGCCTACGAACTTCACAGCCTCGCTGTTAATCACTGTCGTGTGTACCTTTACCATAACAGCCAACACCTCGACCGCTATACCTGACCCTAACCTTAAATAAAAACCAAATAAACATATGAACACCTTAAAAATATACAGTGAATGGTTTCGGAGAAAGTATGAGATCACATATTAATTTAACGAACATTGCATGTGAGTACTGTTAATATTTCCAGAGTATATTAACAAATAGAAACTAGTGTCTCCTAATAGACGCGCAATTTTTTAATTAACCGAAAATATGTTTTCATGCATGATGCCTGAAAATAAAATATATTTATCCATGTGTACTTAAGCAATACACAGTACGGTTTTGTTATTTTTTCGCATGGGTTTTCTAAACTAGCCACAAGCTTGATCGACATCCATATTTCTACTGTTCGTCATTCAATACATTTTTGTTTAGTTTTCGCAGAAAGGAATGCCTACTATCTCAGTTTGTATTACACATAACAGTCTATCAAACATTTCGTATGCGACCATCATATAACCTCAAATTGAGTTTTCCGAAAGATGGGCACATAAGCGAAAATGGCGTTTTGAGATATTGAGGTTTAAATAGTTTGTTTTAGTATTCTAGCAATACAAATTATGGTGGTTACATAGTACCAATAAGCAAAACTGGCACACATTGAAGTCTTATTATTAAATGTAATAAAAAGTACTTACGATTGACATTACATTTTTTGGGCGTTGTTTGTATATTATTCTGCATGTGCCCTTTTTACAGAAATTGAATGTCTTACATTTGACTAGTTTGTTTTTCCAACTATTTGTAAAAGATAACATGATTTCAGGAATTAGTATGGTTTTTTGCATTATATCCTTCAATAAAACAAGTGATATTTACTTTAACTGCAACAAAAAAGCAAAGTAATAAAGTGACACTAGAACTCCTGCCAACACATTTAAGAAAGCAAATTACCAAACATTTCAGTTTTACATTGGTATACAAATTTTCAAAACTGTGTGTTATAAATATTTCAACTTTTGAGAGATCTGCTGCTGGCAGTTATCTTCAAATAGTGTCCAGATAAGAACACATTTTCAGCATCTAAGAACTGAAACAAATCCCCAAAATCTTTTACCTTCATTGCTTTCACAGGATAGGAGCATACCTCTCCATATTACAACATATATCTCCTAAATGTCACACACACAGTCATACAACAAACAGTTACAAAAAATGCATCAACCAACAAAATAGTCTGTTTATTGATGTCGGCGATTTTCTTCAAACATACTGTCCAACCAAGAACAACTTTCAGCATCCATGAACTGAAATAAATCCCTGACATCCTTTTCCTTCTCTGCCTTCCCAGGATTGCATACCACTGCTGGAAATCTTAGATTTTGTAGCTGGCATCTGCTGTAGCAACCATTCCAAAGTCGAAATAGAGTGTAAGTACCTGCATATGTTGGTGAGCACAGTACAGACCCTTGAGTAGTATACTTAAGCAAAACATACTGTTGAATTTTGAATACATTTCCTTTTATGATAGGTTTCTGGAAAACATACGATGTAAAGCCTTCTTTCCAGTCTTTGAGTAAGGTTTTATCCATACACACAACATATGGAGCTGGATGCATTCTACAAAGTACCATAGTGTGGATAAATAGGGTTTTGCAGTAGGTATAGTTTCTTCCTTTTTCAATTTTGATTTAACAAGTCCAAAATTTCGGTCACATTGCCCAAATGAATGTCCTCGAACTGGGAAAAGGTGAGTAACTTCTACATTGAACACTCTGGCTAACCAGGAGCAAAACGCCACAATCACAGCATTCTTATTCTGCCCTCCGCAGGCATCAGAGAACAGAATAATATATTTTATATAAGGAATGTCAGCCAACTTCTTTTGCAAAGCTTCATCTTTGAATATATATACTGGGTAGAAGTCGCGAAAGGATAGGAGAAACTCTACGCGTTTGAGGAGAAGCTTGGATAATCCACCGCTGCAGTGCGCTGCTGTAACACCTTGTATCGTCTTAGTTGGTAAATCGCACACTAGAGCGCAGCACAGTCACCCACCGTCATTCTAGACGTTTGCACCCCATGCAGCAGGGAACAAACCGGTTTTTACCTTCCCCTTCTCTCCGACATCTACAGTGTGAAACATCGCCAATGCACGAAAATACACAGACGGACGCGAGGTTTGACCATCGAGATAAATAGACTACTTGGCCCGTGATGTCCGAACCTGTTCTTGCACATACAATCGCTCGTGTGCTATAAGACTCGATGCTGTTTTGCATTTGGATCAGTCTGTATTTATTTGTTTTTTTCATAACTAAGAAGAGATATGCTTAATTTTTTTGCGAGCTGTTGCGTTTTTCAACCCAGGTGCTACCACGGGCACGAGTTGGTAGAGAGTACACAAAAGATTCCTCCCCCCTTCCTCTACCAGCCAACCCACAGCCCAAATTTAGGTCACTGCAAAGAACTCGTTCTACTTCCTGTCATGTAGTACTAACCTTAGTATATCAGGAGAACATAATT
>PNEQ01121467.1:49949-70087 GCA_003012365.1 Medauroidea extradentata | reverse complement strand
TGAAGTCTGCAACGCAACTGCAACCGCGGGCCCACGATTGGAAGCGACTGGTTTCAGACTGGTTTGAGATCGTCACAAACCGGTCGCGCAGTGTGCGTCTCCCTACTCCAATACATTGCCGAGGTCACCAAAAGGTTGCGCGCCTAACTGGTTTGCAACTGTAGTTGCAAAGCAGTTGCTCTGTGTGCGCTAGGCCTTATAGGGAAAAAGCATAACTGCTACAGAACTGTATTGTCAGTGAGGAGCAAGATGGTTAGAGTTATGAAGCTGGAGGAGCCCAGGAGCCTCTTAGGAAGCTAACAATTAGAGTGCGAAGTAAGAAATGTAACCAAAGGGTTAAGTGTAGTAAGCGACCGGATCCAGATGGTATGAGAAATAGCGCTCCTAAGTTTGTTGGGGGAGAGTTCTTCAGATATTTAGAAGTAATATTTCACAGATATCTGAAGGAGGGGATAGGATTGGAAGGAAGCAGAAGCAGTGGCGGTCCCAATTTATTCAAATAAGAAGAAGGTAGGGGAAGGCCTGGCAGCTACAGATCAATGACACTTACGTCAAATAATGGGAAGGTATTGGTAAGACTGGTGGTCCGGTATGTAGTGTAGGTTGTGAACGAGAGGAACTTGTTTCAGGAGTATCAATATGGATTCAGGAAGGGTTATTCATGCGAGCCACAGCTGGCTGGACTTGTATAGGACTTGGTACAGGTACAGGCTTATGATCTGTGTTATAGTGTACTGCGTTTATCCTTTTCTATACAAAACCACGTATTCACAATACATTTATCCACAAAAAGAACACATTCACTTGAAACTGTGTATGCATCTATAATTGTAATAAAGCAGCCACAAATTTGAAACTTACATACAATAAGGTACCACACTGGGTGTTAATGAGGAAAATCAAAGAAAGTTGTAGTGTGATGGATTAGAGACTTTGTCAAGAGGACGGAGACAGAGGTAAAAGTGAGAGATTTCTTGTTGCAAGAATGAGAAACTAAGTTGCGGATGACATTGATAGGATACAATTGTGGAGTACAAAGAACTAGGCTAAATGAAACTATATTTGAGGAACACAAAATTAGTTAGGTTTATTTATTTATTTCTTTTCAGAGAGTCATACAGGTTAAAGATTACATTCATAAAATACATCTCCCCTTGAACAATAAGTTTGCTCTAGTTGGAGACGACACCTCTAAATTAACAAGATAAAGCAGTAGGCAGTAAGGAAAGAGAGTTGCATTAATATACAATATTGTAAAAGCGTATCAGTTTTAGACACATACAGTAGTATTGTAAAAACATGATAGAAGCAAATTAGTCTTAGTTGGACACACACAATAACCTAATAATAATAATAATAATAATAATGTTAATAATAGTAACAGTGTCATGGCTTGTTTGGACCTTTCACAAAAGTGAATACAGAAAACAGACATACTAAGCACACAGTGATAAACATGATAAGAGCATATAATTCATAGTGGGACACACACACATACACAATACATGGCAATAATTATTATTATTGTTATTATTATAGTGACAGGACATAATTGCACCATTTGCACCACCAGACACATATGAGTATTAAAAGTTAATAAAGATATGATTCATCATACATCCTTGACCATTTGATTTCCAGTTGCAGGAGTTGAATATATTGAATAGATGGGTAGAATATTACTCCAGTTAGTAATTTCTTTGATGAGCCAAGATTTTACTCTACTTTGAAATAAACCTGTATTTTTTATTGTTTTACGTTATTTGGGAAGTGCGTTATATATAGGGGCCTATAGTTTGTAGCCAGCAAAGGTCAGGGCTGTTAGGTCATAGTTAGTATTGAAATGCTTTAACAAGGGCATATACAAGGGGGGGGGGGGGTGTTCCCGGTTCAACCACCCCCCCCCCCAAATATGAAGGACAAAAAATTAAACCATGCAATTTAGAATTTATCTATAAATTCTGTACTTATCATATTTTCTCTAGATTAATATTAGTAAACAAGTAAATCTGTAAGGGAGCATTTTGAGCAACCATGAGTAATACAGTATTCTAAACATTTTTCATCTTTAAAAAAAATTATATTACTACCACTGGTATATTCAATTTTTCGATGGCAAAACTGCATAAATAGCACCATTTTGCACGTTGATAGATTTTTCTGGGAGAGGACCCCCGGATCCCCCCCCCCCCCCCACTTCGACTGTGGGATCGGTGTTCCTTTGTAAAATTTCCTATTTGAAACACTCCCCTCTCCCCTCCAATCTTTAATCCTGTCTACGCAACTGCACTTTAAGTATAGGGCATCAGATTTTGGTTTGGAATATGTGTGCAGAAAACCTAGTTTTAGTTAATTTTCAAATATCATTTGATGTATTGTGACAAGTACGTTCAGAGAATATAATCCTTTAGTAAGTGGTATGTTGCTATTTATATATACATTTATTTTATTTATTTATTACTTGTTCCTTTGAGCCCAAAAGTATGGCTAGAGCCATAAGGCTATGGAACGTGTCATGATTGCAATGTACATACAGGTTAACACCTCTATAAACAAAAATTAAATTAATAACAAAATTTACAAGTATTAAGATTATACTAATATGTTAAAAGTAATATAGCAGTACAGTGACATCTTTAAAAAACATACAAACAAATACATTCATAGTTCAACAATATTTACATTGTTTGTGACAGGAGTGTCAAAATAATATAATCATGACAGTACAATCCAGGCTTAACCCTATTTAGTCTACATATGACAATAATGACTTCCATAGAAAGCTTTCATTAGTTAAGAATTTTATCAGCATAGACATCAATTATATTTATTATATTATAGACAAATATTCATCAATTTCTGTTAAATTATAAAAGCACTGTGTATCAAACAATTCACACAGCAGTTTATTAAATTTTTTACTGTCATTTTTTAAATTAAGCTTTTTGGTAATTCTTTAGTGTGATGATATCTAGACAGTCCGAACACAGTTTTCAATACTTTGTTTGGGACTGTTTGCAGAGTTTTAAGTGTGTTTGGTTTAGCTGTACCCCAAACAAGACTCCTGATACTGAAGGTGACTATGATCAATAGAATGATACATTAGTAAATTAACCTTACTTGGGGCACCTAGTTCACGTAGTTTTCTTATTGCTAGACATGATGGAGGTGGCGAACTTTCGCGAATTCAATGACCTGGAAGTTAGAATCAAAATATCCTATGCACACTAAGTCTCAACCATTTGTCCACTAGCTGCTACTCTGTGGAACAGCAGACAATGAACGAATAGACAGGACTTGAGTATGCAAAGGATACTTGATTCTAACATGCAGGTAATTGATTTCGGGAAATTTCACCATCTCTACTTATGACACCTATACCAGGAAGAATTTTTTAAAGTATGATCAAACAGTGGTCCTGCCAGGTAAGATGTTGGCCAATTATTAAACCTAAGTACTTTATATTTTTTGTTTGAAGTATTGGGGTGGACTGAAAATGTGGTTGTATATTAGGCGTGGCTGAAAATTTTTTACCCAGGAAGAAGGTTAGAAGTACGGATGGGAAGGGTAGGAGATGAGGAAGCTTGAGAATACAAGTACCTAGGCATAATGTTGCAGAGTGACGTAAGGTGGAGAAGGTAGGTAGAGAGAGTGGTATCTAAAGGGAGACTGGCGCTATAGAAATGCTGGGAAGAGTATTGAAGGGAGTTAATATTGCAGAGTATGCAGCAGCCAGGTGGGACGTGTACGTGGAACTAAACTGGCTATGTGGGAGCTGGAGATGGTAAGACGTGCAGTGAGTTGGGTAAAGTATAAGTGGAGAAGACAAGAGCAGGCTGGTGAGGACGAAGGGAACTGTTAATCATCATTGATACTGAAAAAACTTCCGAAAATGTATATGTAAATAAAACCAAAGTAACTTTTTAATAAAGCGCCAAGTTATTTAAATGGATGTTGAATAGAAATGATATAACATATATAGGTCATATATTATTAAGTGCGAGTAAACCCTGTAGGAGCATGCAAAGCATCCTGACTAATTTTCATGGTTTTTTTTTCTGACTTCCCATGCAACTCTAATTTTCCTCCAAGGATTTTCTTTCTTGAGTCCGTGTTTTCCCGGGTTTCTTTCGAACTTCGTTCTGTGGCATCACTGTGTACTCTCTGACATCACTTTCCTCTAGTTTCTATATTTTTGTCTTCAATTTCGGTTGGGTCTGTTTGTTATTTTCGGCTGATATGATCTATGGTGTTGTTGACTTAACTGATTGTAGGCCTACGCATGTCAGGATTTTGTTGATTGTAATCTGCTGACGTGCCCGTAGAATTTTAACCTTCTTTTTTCTGATTTCCGCTGCTAGATTGAACATATTTTCGGCCGTTTTTCCAGACTGCAATATGTAACATACTTCTGTTCGTTTTGGACCAAGTATTTTCTCGCGATATCACTTAACATCGTTGGAAGGACGCCCAAGATTACTGTCACTTGAAGGTAAATCGGTTTCAGAAGTCATTGTTTTAATTTGGCGGAGGAGGAGAATAAACATGGCGCGGAAGTAATGTTGTTGTACGAGCAGTGATGGAAATTTGATGAAAATAAAGATGTGATATGGATATTACTAAGTAAGTAGGGATTATTTATTATTTCTAAGATATCTTCCCCAATGCAACACCGGGGAGAGGGGGGGGGGTTTATAGCCCAAATGATTATAGCTGCTTGTATAGTTGGGTACTAATGTCCATTAGTGGTTATACCACAATATCATATTGATAGTTTTTCAAGGCATATTCAGAACGTCACTTAACACAGTGCTAGAAGGCTACCGTTACGCCTCTTCGACACATCAGCAATCATAAACACAGAATGAAGTTTTATTGCTGGTACTTTTATGGATCTGCAAAAGACTGGGATGATGTATCGGGAATTTGCCAAGCTAGTGTGGCATTCTTATGTCAGTTGCCTGGTGTTATAACCAACTGGCACAGTTCTTAATGGTTTTGGTAAATAAAAAATTGTATTTTGCATCAAGTATTACACAATCCCGTGACATAGGTTCTTCGCCAAGACACAACTGCTTGGCATGGTACATCAGCCCTTGTCATTATAGTCATCCCGCAATATGTAGGAAACGTATGACATTTGACCGATGATGACAATTTGAGTGGTACCATAGCAGGGATACGTGGAGAAATGGTTCACAGCACCATGTAAAACAGCTAAAGTCGATCACCACGGCATGGTTACTTGGTGGGAAAGTGCACACACACGTCCTGTTAGTTTTGCGAAGATGCATACCAGTACTACTTCTGGCGTCGTGACTCGTGTACACTTCGGAATGTGATGAGGTGAACCCGGATGGTTTAGGGTTACAAAAGTGATGCGTTGCTTCTCGCGAGTTAGATTATTGGTAAAGACTTTCGACAAAAAATTCTTCCACGCCTGTTTAATCATGGCAAATTTCCATAATCTTTCCGTCTCTCCGATAGAAAATGTGTCTATTTAGCCTAGATGTCAATTCCGATCCGATGCCATTCTGCAGCATATCGAAAGTCGCGTGTAACAGTAGTATGGCGACTCGCTTAAGGGCGCTGCCTACCTTGAAGCCACGGCGGGAGCAAGCATAGGGTTTTACAGGTTAAATGATTTTCCACCTGGCTCAGTAACTGTTCAAGTTACTTATATGCCACCACTGACTTTTTTATTCGTCTCGGTGCCGCGTACATTGCTATGGATCGTTTAGGGCAGGCAGTTTTTTTATACCCTGAAAATTGTGGGCAAAAAATCATTTTTATACACAAAAAACACGCGAAAATGGCTATTCATAATTTATTTTCTGCAATTTTGTTCACGTAGCAATATTCTCCTTTTATCGGTTTTCGTCCGGAAGCAATAGCACAAAAGGTGACCGAGTGCCATTGAAAATAACTTAACATGTAAAACCCTATTCTTTCTCCGCCAGGGCTCCGAGGTACGCAGCGCCCTTAAGGGATTTATGATGTTTCCTGTAAATAAAGTAATATACAGATTGTTTAACGTTCCTCACGTTGAAAAGGCATAGTGTGTTTCATTCACGTTTTGGAATCCCTACGGCATGGCTTCTTTTACTTTTATGACCTCTATTGACGCTCGTCAAGGCAAATCATGTTTTTCTTGTCAAATGTCTCCCGTTTCAAAATAATGAAGATATTGGGTTTGCAATCAGAAAATCCAGTAAGTTTTTATCGATGCCCTGTTGTGCTACAAATGTTGACAGAGTCACTGGAACGTAAGCTATCGTGAATAAAAAAAATGGTTCAATACAATACCGTAGGGATCAATCGCCAGTCAGGAGAGGATACGGCGGCTGCATGGTTCCCTCCAGAAATTGGGTTCTGCGGCCTAAGGGACTAGTATTATGTACATATTGCCAATTATTTTATACGCGGGGTTTATATGATTATAATCACAACAGTGTCACTACCTTTTTTAGTTTCCAGCTTAATTTTCAGCACTTCTAGGTGCTTAACTAAGATTTTAGAGAAGCTGTAAACGATAAATGGAATAGTTTGAGAGAAGTCGGTCTTAATTAGAAAACCTAACTGGTTTTCGGACACATTTTCGAGCTTAGCGCGCTTTTCATAGTGTGTAAAAACTACGATAAAGAACTAGAAATAATAAAATGAGGTATGTAACAATAGGGAGGATTTCTTACTTCTATAATGGGTAGTCTTAAAACAGAACTATCAGCTAGACACCCTGCTCACACTTTGCTCCTGCCCTCTTTTCATCGTACAGCCAGGGCTGTTACTGGCGGGATATAATGTGGAAGGCCCAAGGCTACCGAGATGAAACATCGCCTTATTATTCCATTACTCTGTAGGTTGTAAATGTGTTCGGTGAGAGTGTATGCTAAGTAGATAGGTAAGGCTGACCGTTTAGTCGATGGCGAGTCGTAACAGACGGAACCAGTGGCTCAGACTGGAAACAAAAAATAGTCTGTCAGGTCCTATAGTTAGGAACCGTCCAAGCATTAACTTGGAGTGATTTCGTAAACCCATGGAAAACAGAACACAAGATGGCCGGATCGGGAATCGAATCCAGGTCTTTCCAAATGCGAGTCCAGTGTTTACTACCGCGACACCTCGCTCAGTAATTCTTAAAAGATAGGGAGGTGCCACAAGGGAAACGAGTAGAATATAGCCGTTTTGATAGCTGCAAAACATGATTTTCTGAAGAAAAAATGTCTCAAATTACTTGGCTAGAAAGAAATACCAACTAAAAACTTTAGTTACGACTTTCATGATGAAATTTTTATTCGTAAACGAGAGAAGATATCGAATATCTGTTGCACAGTTTTGTTTAAAATTGTTTTTACTATGCAGACTAATTTTTTTTTAGACAAAAAAAAAATATATATATTTGACTAATTAGTCAATTACTGGGAATTTTCTTACTTGCATAATTAGTTGAAACCGTTGTGTATTTTGTCTTGAAAGAAAATCACTTCACATAATATACTTTGTTTTTTAATGAAACTGTGTAACAGTTTTTCGAGTTCTGCTCCCGTTTATGATAAAAATATCGTAAAAGCCGTAGAAATGATGGATTATGGTCTTAATTAAAATACAAAGTTAAGTCAACAAAAATATATCTCTCGTAATGCTCCCTTGATCTTATTTAATTATCAGGAAACACGTACTCACTGATATTAAATTTATTCATTGCAGGAGCAGGGAGAACAGTTGCTGCCACCCTCTCATCTCCTCCATTTCTCGGACACACACTACCAAATTAAAGAAGACTTTAAAACTAGATAACTAGTTTCGCGATATATTTCAGAGCCAACTTCGTCTTCACAGTCTTCAGGGGAAACAATTTCAAGCTGTTTTGTATTCCCTCTGAGAATTTGTGTTTACTTTCTTTGGTAGCTTATGAGGGAACGATGTCACCGCAATTCCTGTGCTCTCTCAAAAAATTGTCCGATTGGTGAAACTGCACTGCTTATAATAATAAACGAACCATGTTCGAAGACTTTGTGAACAGTTGGAGTCGTGTTCTACCAGCTGTAATGTTTTTTTTTGTAGAGAGTTTGTGTTCTGCGATATGTCTCGAATTGGCCATTGCTAATGTTATGTTCACTATATAAAACTAACAGTATAACATAAATAATTCTCAAGAGCTTTTCATCGATACCTGTAGCTGTTAGTGAGTGTTGTTAGGTTGGAAAAGAATCTCCTAGCTAAACTAACATCTATGGTTGAGCCGAAACCTAGTTTTGAGGCGATTTGGATGAGAAAAAAAAAAAAAAACAATTTTTTTTTTTATTTGGAAGCACTTCCTCTTTTTGATGTCGAACTTCAGGACCGTTTTCATCTCCGGGGATTATTTCCTCTCTGCTTGAAATATTAGGTTGTTTATACTAAATTATATTACACCGCTATGAATCTGAAAGTAATTGTGCAAATAATCTGATGTGGTATGTATTATGGAACTATCCCAGAATTTTCCTGGGGTGACTTCGAGTAACAATGGAAACCGGAATCAGGATGGCCGGACCGGTATTCGAAATCCGCGTCCTTCGGAATGCGAGTTCAACCTATTACCCCTCGCTAGGTTCAAGGGAAAGAAATGGGTAAAATGTTACATAAGATTTTTTCATCTATGTGGGGTAGTTTTTTAATGAAATATTTATTATCATTTTATGATCTTTTCATTTTCTGTTTTACGACCTGTATGGATATTGACGCGCTAATTTTACAAGTGAAAATCGTCGCGGCCAAATTTTTTTTTATTTGCTAATCTAAATGCACATTATATGGCCTAACTACATTTTATTGTGAGAAATAATACCTCGATAAAAACAGCACTCGCAAAACCATAAGAGAACCGAAATTACAGAAAGTCCACGTGCTTTTTACTGTAAACACAGAATTATCATACTTACACAATTAATTGACCTATAAACTTAAATTTGAATTTACAAACCACATTCGAATAGTAAATCTGAAGTAACTGCCGTTTAGGGCGAAGTTGCGGGGAGTATAACATTAATGTAGGGCAGAGCTGTTTCGCTTACTTTCGATTTATTTAACTTATCTTAAATACACGAAATAATTTTTTTGTAAAAAATATCTAGATGGGAGTTAATATTTATACATAGAAACACGTTTTAGTGTTTTGGCAAATAATTATAAAAAAAACTATTCAAATGTATCCCTACAAAACCTACATGCATTTTCAACAAACAAATTGTTTTAAGTTAATATACATGCACATTGATTTAATTACTACTTTGGTGACCGTAAACGTCGAGAACTTTATTTATTCACATGTACATCCATTACTTATTGAGTTTGGAACTATCAAGCTATATACATACATATACATTTCTGAGTGAGAGATTTTGGTCAGCGCTTGACATCGAGGTCTTTAGCGCTGGTGAGGGGTGACATGATGTATGGAGCAGCTCCGGAGTGAATGGGCGGGGAAAACGGGAGAAAACACGCTGACCAGCGGCATCGTCTGGCATGATTCTCACATGCGAAAATTCGGGGACCGACCCCGCCGGGAATCGAAACAAGATCGCCTTGGTGGGAGGCGAGAGATCTGACCTCTCGGCCACCGCGGGCCCTACATAACTAAGAATATATTATATACATGAATATACATTATATTGATTGCTCACATTGTTATAATTGTTATGAATTCATTGTGCTAAATTGTATGCACCTAGAACACAACAGTAGTACTATTCTATAGTATCACAATAGTTATGAGGTATCAAGATATTCCTCAACAGAATAGAATACATGTTCAAGAGGTAGCTTTTAAGATTTATTAGGAAAAAAATATTCTTTGCAATTCTATTGCTAGGATAAAAATTCTGCAACCAGAAGGTAAAAGTTGGCGAAGCACCGTTCCGGTAAAGGCCTTCGAGCGCCTTGCACGAGGACACCTAAAACGGTACTGATTGAGCGCTTGGATGCGTGGAAAGGGGTGATGTAGAAGATGGACTGGTGGCCACACCTTCGTCACTCACGCAAACACAGTACATGTCAAAATTTACTAGATGGTCTGAAGCGGGTGACGAAGAGAAATATTTTTACTAAAATGTGTGTACCGTGGTATTGGCGTGCTAAACTTATGCTAATGTACTATGTTTAGAGATGATGATTTATCGCGGGAAAATTTGAATGTTTGCTGGACTTCAAAATGCGTTCAGCTTACTACAAGATTACTGACTTTATCTTGTACTTGGAGCTGTCACCTTATTTGACTGAGCCAATAGGAATTCCGATATTGTAATATTTGATGCTTGTTATTGGTCTGCAGACAGCTACGTTATGTCAGAAGTATATCACCGAGTCGTATTATGTTGTAAGAAACTACAGCATTTTCAAGGGTATGTTGGCACAAAAATTTTTTTTGGGGTATACCATCATCTCTAACTATGTTGCTTATAACATCATTAAATTTTGTCGGTACTTTCGGGCACGTACTGTTGCCATTTTAAGTCCATTAAGCATGAACAACACATACAAATGAAATTGCTTCAGAACTCTCAAAATTGAAGTTATACAGATAAAAGTAACATAGTGATCAACTTTTGAGCTAAGTTAATCGTAGGAGTTAATGCAGACCTTTCTATGCGGATCCGCTCCTAATTAGAGAATTTATGGATTTTTTTTCTGCAAGTTGGGACTGCATGTTGCATTTCCTGCTGTTCAAGTTCTCTAATACGACTTGATTCAAAGCCCAATCACGTTTATTCATAACACGTACCAGTTATACATGCAGTTATCACGTGCCACTCCCTTGTTACACTTAACGTTGTGTACGGTTGTTGAAGGAAAAGAACCTGCTCATTTAGTGATCTCTAAACCAATTAGGTGAAAATAGTTCCTAAAAGTTTAGAAAATTCTCTGCCCCTTAACATGTTACATTGTCCCCCGCATCCTAAAAGTAGGAAAAATTATCTAGTAAAATATGACAAATATACTAAGTAAAACCTGCATTCATGTGATGTCTTAACGGCAGTTTTCAGTCATTTTTATTACTACTGTATTGTATTAAGAGATCACTTTAATGATGATAAAAACAGCTGCCAGATGCGGTTCATGGTCGGTAATGTTAAAAAGAACGGCGCTTCTCCTTGAAGAGTTAAAAGCCTTGTATTCATTTAATAGCTCACTGCGTTTTTTATCCCTTCCCCCTCTCTTCTTCGGTACCGAGATTCGATGACCTTTGCCGCAAGGCCCCAGCAGCGCGGCGCTGGACCAGCGAGCCACGCGACGTTGGCGAGGGAACAAGGGGACGACTGGTCGCCGGGCACGTCGCGAAGGTCATATTCAGATGTCTCGACCAGGGAATGGATGGCCTGCCACTCGTTGGCAAGACGGACCCGCGCGTCCTGGCGCCGACCGTCCGCCCATCTTGAGCATCGCACCTCTGCTGGTCGCTGCAAGCCTGCTCGAGTCCATACAGGTACGGCGTTATAGATGTACATGGTCGTTGCCTCGTATTTTAATTGTAATTATGGTCATAACTTTGGCGATAACACCATCTGTCGAATGAGTGTTACCTGCAGAACGGAAACTTAAAGGAGCCCACGATTTTTCGCGAAAAGAATTCTGCAACAGTTTGTTTTAATGTCTTATGTGCACATATGAAGCTCTTCTTCATGGTTATTGGCAGACTGTATTATTGCACAGACGTGGCTCATTTGACTGTGCCAACAGGAACAAGGTTACTGCGACACCATACGTCTGTGATTTGCGGGTGAGACCCTAGACGCTGACCATGGAGCAGGGCTGCATATGTGCACGTAAGGCATTAAAACAAACTGTTGCAGAATTATTTTCGTGAAAAACTTGGGTTCTAACGGTAACACTCGCATTCGGGAGAACCCGGGTTCGACCCCCGGCTCCGGCCATCCTGATTTGGGTTTCTCGTGGTTTCCCGAAATCGCTCCAGGTGTATGCTGAAATTGTTTCTTGACAAAGATCGCGGTCAGATCCACTCCTAGTGCCTGTAATTGTGTATAGTAGTCTAAGTTGTGTCTCCACGTCTCCAACGACCCCACTGTCGACGAGACTTAAAGATCGCTGACCTTACCGAATGTGTGTTCAAATGCCCCATTTTAAGATGTCAATATCTTGGCCAAGGCGTCAGGTTGATCGTATGTGTCGAAACTCGTTTGGCTAAGTCTGGTTTGGGATTCTTGATCTATCAGCATGACTTCCGTTTTCTTTGTTCCCTCATGTATATTAAATTACCAAATACTGTGAAAAGTGAAGTCGTATTGTAACTTAATATATTGCAGTTTTTCTCTCAGATTATGAGTGGCAATTTCAACTATGAACAGCCTAATCCTTTCTCGTGACAGTGTCTCAGTTGAAAGGAGATTTTCAGTAAATGAATCATTGTTGGTGGGAAACTTACACGCGGAGTCACTTATTGACCCAAAGGACAGTCTATGATGCCATTAAACATTATGGTGTGATAGTTAATGTGCCTGTGGATGGGGAGTTGTTATTCTCTGTAAGGTCAGCCAGACATAAGTATGCAGACCACCTGGAAAATAAATTTAAGCAGGAGAGTGAAGCAAGGCAAGAAATGTGTAAAGGAAAATTGCTAATGAAATTGGAAAATTAAAGGAAGGAAATAGACTAAAAAGAATGGAACTTGAAGAGCGGAAGAAAGGATAGACATGAAAATTTCTTCGTTAGCAAAAAGTTTGAGAAAACGATGAAGTGCAGACGATAAGTTAAGAGATGTAAAAATATTGTTTTAGGTTCAAAAACTTTATAATGTTGGGTGAACGTTTATGTAACTGAACAGACAATATTTTCATACAAAAAACAACTATTATTGACATTTTGTGTTACATTTTTTCTCTGTACGCAGGCATCTATGAACATTTTTATGTAATTGCTGAATATAGTGTTAATGAAATGGGTGAAGCTACCCTTTTTGGTGAGTTTTTGCCTAAAATTGGTCTGATGCTTGTTTAAAATTGGGTACAAAATTATGGTCGGGTATTTTCTTTTAATGTGATCAGCAAAAGTCAGGATTTTTTATGTTCACTTTACTGTGGGAACCCTGGGGAAGCTGCGCGTCCATTGCAACTGACTTTACAATTCGTTGCGTCTTCCTTCCGGACACTGTCTGTACACATCGCCGCACCACAGCTATTCCGCTCGTGTGGCCCAGGCCTTAGAATTACAGGTCTAGCTTACCTATCAATGCTACTGAGTTGACCCCTTTATGACTGAAACCGCCTCTAGTAATGTGCAGAGACAGGAACAATTCGCTGGTTCACTGACCTGTAGGCTAGCCTACTGAGGCAACAATTGTTCATTGGCTGCTCGCTAACATAGTAATACCACATGATTGAGCCTGCATTTAACGGCATGTTTTTAATTGGTTGAACGCCTTCCGGGAGATGTCAAGTACACCAAGGGCCAATTGCGAAAGTTATACGAAGGAACAGCTTTTTGAATTCTAGCTTGTGCCCGAAAGAAAACAGGAAATTTTTCGGATCCCTGTAACGTGGTGTTTTTAACAATGCAATACAGTGTCGTACCACTGATTCTAGCGGCTGCGACACGAATTTACTACTCGTAGTTCTATTTACGTAATGTTAAAACACCACCAGTTTACCATTGGTCATATGAGAGTCAGTTTTTTCAAGTCCTGTTCCCGTATGGCCGTGGTCGCCACTGATAGCAGGTACTGTGGGTAAGTGGCGCACGGTGCGTTCCCGTGTCTGACGGCCACCCCCTGGCGGTCACGCACGCCGGGGCACGTCGCGAGTCCGAAGTGGGGTTCCATCACACGCTCACGCACCATGCGTATCTCCGCTGCGTCCGTCGCTTCCACGCGTCGTTTCTCATACCGCGGCCCTGGCTTGAAACACTCTTCGTGTTAGCGTGGTTGATAGGGACTCGCTCGCTAGACGACCAGCTGGCGTGTATGCTGCGTGTTTATTAAACGCAGCTGCGTACTAACTTTGGCAAGTTATTCCTGAAGATTAAACATGGCCATATACCTCTCTGGGTGGGACAGATTCCTCTGGGAGGTGTGTTTAGTAGTGTGGCGCGACATATTTTAACAAAGCAGTAGACCTGACATGAATCGTCTCTAATAACTTTCAGGGCCTTTCTTGCAAAGGAGATTTGCAAACCTCATTTTATGCTACAAACTAAAGAAATATTTTGGACATACGCCATTGCAGAAATGGTGTGTCACAGAAAACCAGATAATACAAACAGATAAGTAAACAAACAAAATTACTTTTTTTTTTTTTGCAACTGGTAACAAATGTAAACATAAACAATTCCATAACGAATTGAGTCAGTGATTTACGAGAATATAACGAGCACCCAAGCACCAAAAAACAAACCATGGAAAAAATTAATAAATAACTCAGATTATTCCATTAAAATGAATTCCGTCAGCTAGTACGAAACAACAGACAGAAAATAAACAAGAAACAGGCAAAACAAATGACAAAAAACTGGATGTAGACAACACAGCAGAAACACTCTTCTGGCCCGGCCAATAGGAAAGAGCCATACCCTGTCTGTTGTTATTGGCTGATGCTTTGCTGTGATGATGGCTGTGGCTTAGTTATTTTGTTGAAAATTTACTTATTTTTTTATTATTGGTAAGCAAATGTTTTTCAATTGTATGTTTTGCTGGCTAAATATATTTCTGTTACTATGAATGCCGATTCTTTGATTTTTGTTTTAATTTTTTTCCCTTCCTTGTGTTAGTGGAGTAGCATTTTCGCAGGATATTCTGGGGCTATTGCCCCGCAGGCATTTTCTGCTAGTTTAGATTGTTGGACTTCACCCTTCTTTACATTATGTTTGTGTTCTCTTCAACGTATACACAGTCACATTCACAGGGGATCTGATACACACAGTTCTGAGTTTCTGACTTGTCTGACTTTGGGTTTACTTTCGTAACCATGTGTTTTGTGTAATTGTCTTATTTGAAAGCTATCCAATCGTCTTTTTTTTTTTTTTTTTTTTTTTCGAGAGGCTACGAACATATGGTGTAACCAAAGTTCCCGCAATGTTTTCGGTTGTTTGTTCATTTAGGCCTACAACTGTAATATTTGGGTTTTAGATTTCGTTTTATGATATCGACAGGATAACCGTTTGCCAGCAGTTGTTATTTAAATGTTCATGTTAATCTGCTACTGCCCGTTTGAGAGTGCAGATATTTTCAGTTCGGCTAGCTAAAGTGCGGATAATGCCAGGCTTTGTGTTCGCGGAGTGGTAGAAGTTGAAATGGAGGTATTGACCAGTATGTTTGTTTCCTGTACACTGTTGTGGAAATAGATTGTTTTTCTTTCAGTGTAAGCACATCTAGAAACGGAATGCTTTTGTCGGTTTTTGTTTCGTGAGAAGTAAACTGGAGTGATGGCCTTAGCGAATTGAGGATATGAGCGAATTCGTCAAGTTTCTCGGGACCATGTTGTCAAATAAAAAGTGCTGTCAACATAGCGCAGCCAGACTTTAGGTGGTGTGGTGGTTTCATTCAGTGCTTCTTGCTCTAAACTTGTGCCTGTAGTAGAAACTCTGTGTATCATTAGGACCAAGCTGGGAAATGACAGTACCCTCAAACAGAGAACTTAAATTCCCATTCCGACCATCATGGAACTATCACTCTCTGTACCAACACAACATACTGCCAGTTAAAAGACGAATTTTTCAAGCAAACTGATGGCATGGCTATTTGGTCTTCACTGCCACCTTTAATGGCCAACATTTTCATGCCCTTTGGTGGCTGTTTGTCCAGGCCTTCGAGCGATGTGCCGGGCTTCGACCGTTACCAGATTATTCGAATACTGCTCATCACACATGTATGATGTCTGCGTAGGAATAACATTTAAATAATGTATGTATGTAAATCTTGGTGCAGAATATTTTAAAAGGCACAGGCGTGTACAATACACATTTTTTTTTCAGTATTAAGACAGGCACACATTACCCATGATTCAGTAAAGAATTCCGTACCTAATATTGTACAAGTAGCACTGCGACAGCGTGTACCGCAACTACGCTGGTTCCAGACAGAATTCAAAACCTAATTTCTCAGATAGAGCCTGTCCTATTTTTCATCGTAGTGTATGTTCACGCGCATGCGCAATGCGCGTTTTTATCCACGGCACATGCGAAGTTCGCAAGCAGAGCTGCCAATGTGATTTGAATAGAAATAAATTTCTTGTTTCCTTCTTAACACACTACTGCTGGAATTATTAAAACTAAAATAATACGAGAGAGTTTTAACTTATTTGGGAATCACACGCGTGTCTTTTTTGTGAAAGTTTTCGTGTATTATAGCAATCAATATCACAGATATGTTTTTCTTTATATACCGAAAGTTGTTAGTAAACAGTGAGTTAAACAGAAGGTTTGCTACATAATTCTGGTATAAAATAGCTATCTATGTTTATGAACAGAAGTAAGCAAGGAATTGAGTATAAAATTAAGGATAGTGTGTACCAGGCTTTGCGTTATAAAATGAAAGTCTCATACAGGCACGTTGTCGGCGAGAAGATTGCACGACAGTTCAATGATTTGCTTAGAGGCTAGCGAGAGGCGTGATGTGCGTGCTATCTCGGCCTTATCGATTCCGCACTCGTAGAACTTGAACGCGCAAAATACATTCATCCAGACAGTCACCTTACATGCAGGGGCGTCATTTGGGCCTACAGGGGGGGGGGGCAAGCCCCCCCCTGGATTTAGAATTTTATGTGTATAAATATATTTTTTGTATTTTTAAATGTAAATAATGCTAACTTAAGGACATAAAACTGAAGTTGTATTATTAAAGTAGCTAATTTATACATGCTTAATAAATATAAAAGATGCAACAAGGTCACTGTCGCCAGAAAACAAAATCTTGCCCCCCCCCCCTAGAAAAATCTGAAATGACGCCCCTGCTTACATCCCTCCCAGAATTCGCCACTGGGCAGGCATGCAAGAGCCCTCAGTAATTAGCAGGATCTTACGAGGCATGTGCAACGCGTGGCTCAATACGACGTGTCTCTGGGCGCGTTGCCGGCCGTCTGCGACGTGAAGCGAACTTCTTCCCGCGGTGTCTCCATGGCGACAGCGAGCTGGTCGATACCGCGCGTCCTGGGCGGCACGACGCTGCGCCACGGCCATGTGGGGTCGCGGTCGCCAGCACTTCCGCTTCCTGTCGTCGACCGTGGCCAGCTAGGCTTCTTGCTAGTTGGCAACCCCGTCGATCTGGGGGAGTATGTGTGCTTCCTAGCCGCGGCCCGAGTTTCCGGGACCGACCTATCTCTCACGTTTGTAGCAGTTTATTATCTTTCCTTTCTCCAAATTCAGCGTAGTGCTCCATTATCCAACTGCGTAACGTACCGCGAAATTGCTGAATCAACCACATTGTGTGTAAGAAGTCACATAGCCGGCTTCCTACCTGCCCTGTCCTCGTTCGCCATTGTTCCTATACGACATTAATGGGAATCGTGCTGGACGATACCGTTGGTCGGCGGGTTTTTGCTCGGGATCTCCCGTTCCCCCCACCCTTTCATTTCCGCGCTACTCCACGCGCACCTCATGTCACCCCTCACCAGCGCTGAAGACCCTGATGTTAAGCACTGACCAAAATCTCTCTCACCGACTCTTAAACGGCAATGAGCTCTGAGACTGATGGAACATGAATGTATCATTATTGGTGTAACTTTTAACTGAGTATTATATAAAAATACATATTTTCATTGCACTAAATTTTAAATAAGACGTCTGTAACAAATCAGCGGTACAATAGTTTCAATTACAATATCTTCCGTTTCCATTATACCAGTTCGCAGTTAGTTTGTAACGCATCTTGCCAAGCACGCAAACAAGTAAATACTGTATTGGTTTCGAAGGCCACATTTTGACAATGTTTTCCAAGAAAGATGCGTTTGTGCTTAGTTGTAATGAACGGCGTGTAGTTTACGTGTTTTAACGTTGGCTACCTGCATGCCTAACTTTCTTAGGAACGCAAATGTCTGCTGCCTTCGCAACTGACAGTATGTCTATACAGTCACGTGAAAGTCTAGTTCGAGAAGAAGCGTGCCGTTGGTCAGTGAATTGTACTGTTTGTGCGGGTTTCTTTTGTTTATCCTGCATATTCATCTCGGCACTGTTCCATTGGCGCTTATTGTCGTCCCTCACCAGCCCTGCAAACCTCGCTGACAAAAATCTCTTCACTTCTAGTTTGGGAAATCCAACTTTGAAAACCAAAGTTTGGGCGAAATTTTACACCAGAATGCGAAACTGGAGTTTGGAAAGCTCGTGTTCCATTAACTAGAAACGTCGTGTTAAAATTTTGGTTTGGCCGGGGGGGGGGGGGGGGGGGGGGGGGATAACAAGGTAACATATATAATTAAGTGTTCCAACATTTTTTGCTAACGAAACCAAAGGGAAATGTCAGGAATTTAAGATATATTTTATTAGTTATTTTAATAATACATTTTGTTACATTTAAAATCTTAATGAGGGCGTGGTACATTATTCAACGCTAAAAGCATTAATCTATAACTGTAGGTTTCTTGAAGCCAATTTGCGAAAATTAAACAATAGCAATCCTAGACCATAATTTTAGCCTACGTTTTAAACAAAATTGTTTCCAGTGTTACGAACTTCTGAGGAACAATATCTGACGCCGGAACCTCGTGCATTTAACTGTGGCGCAAGAGATCACGCGTACCAAATTAGTAATTTTGGATCAATATCTACTCATAAAGTTGGCAAATACCATTATCTACGATTGTCATTGAGTATTTTATCCATATTGGCTTCTAAAAAAGCGTAAAAATCTGTTGATGTTTTCAGCCTTTATTTATCTACCACGCACTCCTAAGGTGCGCTTTCCAAGCGCATAAATGCGTCGCAGTGTGTCCGTAAACAGGTTTTTTTATGAATATATTCCACATGCGCCCATTTTGTACCACCGTACGAACAGAAAACACAGTGTTAAGACACCACCCTCATTAAAATCGTAGTTTCTGTGCCCTCCAACATGGCTAAAAATTGCCTTTTCAGGCTACTGTACTTCAAAATGTACTAACTCATTGAGGCGTGCACTAAACTTTGCTACAAACTTTGCACCAATAAAATTGTATGGTCACCGCTTGAAGTCCCAAAGTAAAAATGGATCGGCGGGAACCTTGCGAGCTAGCGTAGCTCTTGGCTCGTAGTGGCGATGCAATGTTTGATATGCGCTGTAAGATCGTCCTTATAGCTTCGTCAATTGTGAGATTCAAAGGTGCAGGTAGGCGACGACCTAAAGCTAAATACAACTCATTATGATGAAATGTGAAACAAACTAATCCTGGCATACAAGTTGTCTTTTGAAGATGTTTTACCGCTTATTTACCTCGTGTATTTGTCACTGAATCCATCCGTGCAGTATAAAAGTTTCTTTATTACGTAGCATGAATTTTTTTTACTCTACATTACCATTACGTACGACATAATGATCACAGTATGTTTTACTGTTAATTTATGTCGTAATTGTAAGTAGATTGTTGTGTATTGGATGAAACGGTGGTAAGCTACATGACCGCGCATATAAACAAATTACCCTTGTACTTTTAAGTGAGTTACCTCCAGGTTGTTTAACGTAAATTTAAAAGCTCTTATTTTTTTTATTAAGAATTATCGCCGCAGTATATGTAATATTAAGAATGGTCGCCGCAGTAGATGGTAATTTTAAGAATGGTCGCCGCATTATATGGTATTTTTAAGAGTGGTCCCCGTAGTAGATGTAATATTAAGAATGGTCGCCGCATTATATGGTAATTTTAAGAATGGTCGCCGCATTAGATGGTAATTTTAAGAATGGTCGCCGCATTATATGGTAATTTGAAGAGTGGTCGCCGCAGTAGATGGTAATATTAAGAGTGGTCGCCGCATTAGATGATCATTTTAAGAATGGTCGCCGCATTAGATGGTAATTTTAAGAGTGGTCGCCACAGTAGATGGTAATATTATGAATGGACGCCGCATTATATGGTAATTTTAGAATGGTCGCCGCATTATATGGTAATTTTAAGAGTGGTCGCCACAGTAGATGGTAATATTAAGAATGGTCGCCGCATTAGATGGTAATTTTAAGAATGGTCGCC
>PNEQ01121467.1:0-49849 GCA_003012365.1 Medauroidea extradentata | reverse complement strand
GCAGTAGATGGTAATTTTAAGAGTTGTCGCCGCATTATATGGTAATTTTAAGAGTGGTCACCGCAGTAGATGATCATTTTAAGAATGGTCGCCTCAGTAGATGGTAATATTAAGAATAATCACCGCAGTAGATATTGTAATATTAAGAATGGTCGCAGCAGCAGATGGGAAAATTTTCTTCAAAGGTCATCCCAGATTGAAATGTCAAGGTTAGTAAATGACCGTTAACTTGAGCCGCTGACAAGAAATTGCAGCCGGGCTCCGTGCCAATTCAGCTCTTCACGCTTTAAGATACGCCTGTTCTAAGTGTTTCTTAAACAGATTTTTATTCCTTGTAAATTTTTTGTTGTTGCTGTGTCACACCAAACAGGTAATTTGTACTTAGGCTATATACATAGCTTTTCTGTCAAGGAATTTGCGTACATGAAATGTATTATTTTGTTTCGAATTGAATAAAATGACCTTTGTTTTTACTCTTCGAGCGATATATGTCTTAAACGTGCGTAGTTGTGAAGATTTTAAGTATTCCTGTTGGTTTAAATGTAAGACCACTTCCGCTTATTGTATGTTCTAAATCTTCGGGACTGTGAGGTTTGAATTACGAGGACGTCGGACAAGTGAAAGTATGGTCGAATTTATTTTCGGATCACCAGTTTTTCTATAAACCTCATGCGGTTCAGCTTTAGTCAAGGTCACGCATTGTTCGTTGTAATTATTTCAGTCATGCAGCGCTGCCACCATAACATTAGAATATTTTTACTATACATAATGTGTACAGTTTGCTCTCGAATTCAGTACAGAAACCCCACCATATTGTTTCTCATGAAAAATTATTCGGAAAATGCTGTGTCGCTCTTAGTCTTCAGTGGGTCAAGACGTCTCGATTCAGTGGATGTGTTGTTCTAAAAGTAAAGAAAAAATAAGCACGGGTTTGGAAAAAACGACGGTAGATTTATTTATAATTTATCAATCTAAACTATTACTTTACTACGTCCAACAGTACGCATGGCGGTACTCAGAACAACTTAGCAGTTAAATTAACAAAAAATAATAAGTTTTTTGGCGCGCGGCTCGGCCGCAATATTTTTCTTAAAAAAAAAAAAAAAAAACTGCTTAGCTGCCTGTACATTTCTCTCATGCTTCACGGCGGCCATTTTTGTACCTCCTAATCAAAATGGACGTGGAAAAAATTCTAGCGAATGGCCTTAGGCGCTTACGAAAACGTGATAGGTATAATCTACTCAGTAATTTTGATCACATGATCGGATATACACTCGGTCGTTGGATATTTGTCGGTTTTTTCCCGAACACGAAAATTCTAAAGAGTTGTTTAAAAAAAAAAAATGTGGCAAAATCTGCAGAAGCGGTAAATTTCATTTAATTCGAGACACCCGTATTATTAGACCAAATTCGGATACTGTAGAATGTCCTTTTGTGCTAGTATAACATAAGTATAGGTCACTATAATTGCGCATTAGTAGGTTAATGTATACTGTACAAACATGACAGATAACCACCGAAAATTTATATAAGTAATAAGGGATTGCAAAGTGAAAGTTCTCTGAGACACATAACCGCTGCTTTTTGCATTAACTGAGCTTTATATATATATATATATATATATATATATATATATATATATATATAAATTGAGCTATTATGTACAAATAAATTTAAAATGTTAAAAATGTATATATTCGGAAGGTCTTAGTAATTATGTGATATATTCCATATCTCTATCTACAGCTTCACGTTCTTATGGCGACTTTTTTTTCCAAGGTAAACTCTTCCCGTCTTGTCGTCCAAAAAAAAATACTTAATTCTGATATTTCTTCTTTGTTCAACATGCAAGTACGGCACAACAGAGTATGGCACGACATATTTTGTGTACGCACGCGTGAACGTGTGTGTTTATTTTTGCGTGCTCTTTCCATGTTTTTCATCAGTTGGGGGCTATCCACCATGATCGGGAGAGCAGGATAGACCTAAAGTAGATCTTTCTGGCGAAGAGATTGAGTTGAATATTTATAATTGAGACTTCGGACGGAGGTAGACAGTACTCGCACCATGCTTTCGAACGGTTTTAGAGTAATTTCAACTCTTTTCGAGTAAGCGCCTCTTGACTTGGCTAAACATGCATCTTGAGGACATATTTTTTAATAACTCTTAATTTATATTTAAATTATTTGTTTCTGCAGATGACCAGTTTTCATTGTTGATACGTACAAATAAAATTATAATTTTTACATTTGTCGGAAATCGTGACATTTTGAATTTAGGTTCACGTGTCAATTGATTGCGTTTACTTAAAACAAGACACGTATATTGTACGCGTCCATTTGTGCGTGATGTGTGGTGTTGCTATCGCTGTGAGTATCAGTATCTTCTACGTTTGTAATTATGTCTTGTTTTTAAGCTGTGTGTTTTTTTTCTCCCCACTGGAAACAACTTGATGGAGTTTCTGTACAGAGTCCGGGAAGAACATAAATAATTTACAGTGCGCTTGTATCATCGTCCGAAAGTCTAGTTTGGGGGACCAAGGTTTGGAAACCAAGGTTTGAGCGAAGTTTTTACACCGCAGTGTGAACTTGGAGTTACGGAAAACTTTCGTTACTTAGACATTGTTGCTACGGTTGTGTGTAAATAGGGAAAACCTAGAATAGTTACGGAAATTGCCTTTGGTGCATTGTAATTTAAATTGTGTAATTTACATACTTCAGGCCTGATGGTTTGACTTTTCCATAAAGTCCTGCGTTTGCAGTAATTTTGCGATTTTAGAGATGGTGTAACTTCCTCGCATTTTCTTCAATATGTAAGACCACGATTTTATCGCGAAAAGATTTTTTCCCCATTTTGTTTCAGTGTCTCACGTGCACATCGGCAGCTCTGCTTCATGATTGCTGGCAGCATGTCTTTGTTCAGACACGTATCTCATTTGACTGCATCAATCAGAATATGATTATTGTAACTCCGTACGTCTGTAATTTGTCAAGGCAAGTGTGAGTAAAATTGTCCAATCTCAGACGATGTAGCAGAGCTGCAGATGTGCACATAACGCATTGAAACCAAATGTTGCAGCAAAATTTTGCCATAAAATCGTGGCTATATGACAATATGTAATAAAAACAACAACTTAAAATTAATTTCTCTTAACATTAAACATTGGAACACAGGTCACAGTTGTGTCGGTTTCCGACGTTCTACAGTGTTGTAAAAGTTTTAATGTATCAGTTATGGTAAATATAAATGTAGGCCTATACAGAGTGTTAGGCTACTAGAACTGTTTGTGATTCGAAAACAAACCAACTAAATGTACAACCTTTCTCCGGGTTATAGTAGTAGTTAAGTGAAGCACACACATGCTAACAACTAGCTACAGTTCATCTGCAAACAGGAGAGCAGCCACAAAGTTTTCAGAATTGGTTTTAAATACAATCTAGAACAAGTTTTTAAAGTTATTTTTTAACTACATGAAAAATATTGGAATTTATAGTTTTGTTTGGAAAACCTGGAAAAGGCTGGTAAATTCGATCCTGATATTCTGTAGCAACCTTGCTAGAAATTGCAAATAGAACATTCGCAAGATTTGTTTAAAACTGTGTTTTTTGCTTACAGAAAATAATGGAAATGGCAAGGAAATGTAACATTTATGATCAGTTTGTTATAGTAATCACATAGGTTATTTTAAGGCCAGATATAAAATTAATGTTTACTAACCTTCGTTAAACTATTATACTCCATCCATTCTAAGGTTGCAGCTAATTCATGCAAGTGAATGACAATAAAATTTTTGCACAGCATACATTTCTTTTTGAACAATTGGGAAAAATATAAGGTAACTGTATTAGGCACACTCACAATGCGAGGAATCAAAATAAAATTAAAATGATTTGATTTATTTCGTTAGCAATTATTATTTCTGCTGCAACCTTAGACTGGATAGAGTATAAGAAAGGTTACTGCGACAAACAATGTTTTAAGAAAAATATTTGTCCGTATTTTTTTTTTTCTTTTCAGAAAATTTGAATTCTAACATTGCATCATGTGTTCGCGGATTTTTTTGAACGTTTATTTCCCATGTAAACTACGCGTTAGTCACAAAATAATGTTAAAAGTATAGTTGACTAAGTAAATGTTTTGAGTGGATTGTAGGATTGTTGAGTGCCTGGACGTCACGCAAATTACACCGACTGCTTTTATTTCCGTAGTAAATATTATATATTTGTGTACAGAACGTGCATCTCCAATATCGGATCATTACCGAGCCTGGTGTATCAGTGATTAAACATTCGCCTCGCATTCGGAGGAACCTGGGTTCGATCTGCGGCTCAGGCCATCCTGATTTCTGTTTTCCAAGGTTTTCTGAAATCATTCCAGGCAAATGCTGTAAGGTCCTGGCTGACTTTTACCTATTTTCCTTCTTGTACCGTTTATCGTTTTATAGCCACGTTTAGCTTTAGTCCTTTCGCACGTCATAAAAGAGGAAAATATAGTTCAAGTGGTCTAAAACGGCATTTTTAGCACTTTGGCGGCCATCTCCTTTGAAGGTCGTGTGCTAGGTTTTTTTTCACGTTAGTGCAAAAAAAATCTAAATTTTTTTTTTGCGGAATGTTGTGAAAAATGTCTAGACTAAGAACAGTCATACTATGCCCTATTCTGTGTAGGCGTTTTGCAACATAATGCACTGTTTGTACATAAAATATTATTTTGATTTGTTTTAGCTTATTTTCATAACAAAATTGGCGATATTTTGATTGCAAATTTTTGAAAAACTATGTGGTTTATTGCTACCATAATAATTAAATACAAATTATTATTTATTTGTAACGAAATAGTATAAGTATTCCTCTATATGAAACATATGTTTGTTAAAAAAATCTAAATCACTGTTTAACTATCGGGCGTAGCCTTAAGATAAAGGAGAAGAAGTACTTGCATCAGTAGTTCATTCTTTTGGCTTTCGAAACGTGCAAAAATATAATATGCATGCGATTGGTACCTGGACGCGTGCGTACTCCTAAGGACGATTCTTGCTCGGTTACCACTTGACTCGTCGCCTCTAAGCGCAAGGCGTTCAATTAGCGTCAGTCTTCCCATCAATGCCTGTTCTAGGAGGCTCCATGTGGAGATTGCTTGCCGAACTTTGACCGTCACTGTGTGTCTGGTGTTCGTCAGCTCTTGGAAAGGGAGGGGGGGGGGTACACCAGCTTGCGTCCTTTGCTTTTAATGGTAGGAAATGTGAGTAAAGGCTAGTGTCTTACTTTTGTGTTAGAAGATTAGGCGAGGGTCGAGCAGTGCCAGATCAATTGAAAATTCTGCATCAGTCTCAAAGTTAACAGAACCGATGACCGTGAGTATTTCCTTTCCCGTCACTGATTTCTTGCGTGTGCTAACGAAGCAGAGGTCACGTCACAATAGACGAGGTATGAGCCTGTGTTCGGATGTCATAACTTCACAACCGTAGACACTTGAACTGTGGTTACCAGCTGTTGTGTTCCTCGTGCTTGTTACCGACTTGAAAGCGGTTCACCTCAGTTTTCAAAGTATTTTTTTTTATTTTTATATTTGTACCAGCTATTTTTTCTTACTTTAGACATAAATTGTAATTTAATTTTCCTCTTAGTAAATTCTTATAGCCTCCCTACATCATAGTTTTTGCGCAATGAGTCGTAAACGTCAAATTTCGCACTTTACGGTTTTATGTACGCCACTAAAACCAACTGACACACCAATGCGTGTCGCATTTCAAATACAAAAAAAAATATATATTTTTGTATTAAAAAAAAACTTGAATTTTAAAATTAAAATTAAAAAAATTTCAACAATTTTTTAAAAATACAAAAGTGTATAATTATTTGTTTCTATATATGTCAAATCACAGCCAACACTATTGGTATACACTGTGAATTTTTTCGGTTTGGTGTGTGTTGGTTTTAGTGGCGTACATAAAACCGTAAAGTGCAAATTTGGACGATTACGACTCTTTACGCGAAAACTATGAGAGATACAAAAATTTTCTACGAGGAAGATTTAATCACAATTTATGTCTAAAATAACAAAAATATCTGGTACAAACTTAAAAATAAAAATAGATGTTGGAAACTGAAGTGAACCGCGCCTTTAATTGAAGGCATCGGATCGATGATGGTTCACTCCCGGCGTGTATTTATTTATGAACAGCGAATGACAGCGTGGCTCGGAGATTAGGGTAAAAGTATAGTCTTCTAGTGCATCACAGTTATGATGTAAAATTTACACTGAAATTATTTATATACTGGCTGTGAGATTTTGTGAAGGCATCGTCAATGGATTTCTGGCAGATGTAAGACGGTTACGCCAAGCAAATGAACACTGGAGTTCCTTGCATCATTTTAATTATCCTTCACCGTGCAAATTCCATTCTCTTAGTCGCAATTAGGGTGGGAGGCGCCGTCTTGCTGGAGATATTTTATGTCGGAGCGTGACGGAGTTCAAGGCACGCCCGTCGAATGCTTCATACGCGCAAGGCACTGAGTTGGCGTGTGCAGTCTTTAATGTGTAGTTTCACGCATATCAGACATTCGTTACGACTCATTTTGCGACCTAATGATAAATGTAAAAGGACGATGAGTGTCGTTATGGTAATTTAAATATCCTGCATAATAATGTTTATGACCATTCCCTTTTTGGAATGTTTTCGCATTCTTGAAGTGTGAATTATAAACAGGAAAGAAGAAAACCGCTGTTCAGACATGGAGATATTCTTTTAAAGGTGCCTACATACCTGACGTACGTAGCGTGACACGCCTATTGTTTTTTACGCGAAACCGCTTAACGTATTCCCATTACTTTTATCTACGAAAAGAGAAAGAACACATACTAGAACCTATGTTTCTATCTCTTTAAAAATGCGGCACGCTTATTAACACCATGATTTTTGGGCATTAGTAGCGATACGGTTACCGAGTATGGCAGTCTGAACCTACCCTTTATCCACGTATCAAAATTACATCTGGAACATAACGTCTCTTGAATGCTATTTATGCGCGGAATAAAATAAAAATTGCTGTACTGCTTCTCATTTAACTCAAACCAAAAATTATCAAATGCTAAAGGAAACTGCACATGAATGGCGTGTCGCATTTCAAAAACAAATTCTTTACGGCATTGACTGAGGCCAGTCGTATTTTTTGCGTGTAAATATTTGTTTTGATGTTTTGGAATTCGGTACGACATACTTATTTATATTCTGTTATCATTGCTAAAGTATTTTGTTTTAAAGCATTTAAACTGGATTAATTCGTGGAAAATAACCTTAATCGAAGAATTAATTTTAGTTTATGAATAGGGATTTCGGAACTTTCGAATTTTGTTGGGAAGAAATGAGTGGGGGGTTATTTTCGGTATATGAACTTTTAAATCATTGCAATGGGAATAACATTGCATGCAGTAGCAGAGTAGAGAGTTTAAATAGTATTGCTTGAGAACACAGCTTACCGGCCTATGTAAACGCATATTAACACTTCCAAGGTTATCAAAAGAAGGCTCATTAGACTTGTATGACAGACTGGTTTTGTATCGGAGGAGAACGAACACTTCATCGTTCAACTAGATGTCATGAACTCTTGGTCGCCGACCGAGTAACCTTACTTGATAAATGCACATATCTAGAAACTGCATAATAAATCAGATAATGATCCAAGGTATTTTTAAGTTCTAAGATGAAAAATGTTTTTAATGTTCTTAAGAGTATTTCGTAATAACGTTGCTTCAGTCTACTGTCCTAAAAATAACACTAATAACGTTTATGAAATTTGATACAGATAAAAAATAGAGCAATGAAAGAAAGGTTTTTACCAATTGTAACATGTTGCCAGTACGGCTAGTTCCTGGTGTATAATCTAATTTAGATTTTGGCTAAAGGGACAAATCGTGGCAAAATATTTGCTTAAGAGCAGCATTGCTCTATTTCAATTTTTTTTTTACTGAGTTGGCTTTCAAATTCCTTCAAATTTAATGAAACCTTTTTTTAGTTAATTTACATACCATACAATTTTAATGGACTATTTTAAAAGGAAAGTCACGGCCATTATTATTATTATTATTATTATTATTATTATTATTATTAAAACCTGCCAATAATCGTAGTATATTGGCCTAGCCGCGTCTGGCTGTGTGTGTTATATCCCAGAGAATTCTTTGTACGATCGACTGAACAAAAATTTTAGTTTATTAGTCAAGAATAGTCATATCAGAAGAATGTGTTCATTGAGCCTTTATTTCACCATTTTTTTGTGGTACCTGTATGCATTCTGAAACAAATCTCAAAAATCAGTTGTTTAAGTTTTCAAAGGGTTTAATTTCTAGAAGTAATTTATGAGTTGTGCATGAAATATGTTTTAAAGCTGTACTAGAAAAAATGTTACCTGAAACGGTTTAATACTCTGAAATTGTACATGAACACGGAACGTAAAAAATAAAATGCTTCCTAGACAAAGTTTCAGTGTTTCATTTCAAGTTAATTTTTTTGTGAACATGACTTAACCGAAGTTTATTCAATTTTAGGAGTTAAGTTTTCGATACAGACACTTAAACCTTATTTGTAGGTCACGACGGATTTCTATTTACACTGATTTTCCAAACATTATTGTACTAATCTTAACAGGGATAAGATATCTCAAAATCGTCACATAGATTTGCTGAAAAAAAAAAAATTAATTTTGGATGGTAATCGCCTGTAAATATTAAGGCAATATTTTACAAAAAATATATACATTTCGAAAAAAAAATGCTTCATAGCAAAAAAAAAAACAATTTTCTACATGTCTATGGTATAGTTTAACGACACTTGTTGCTGTTTGTATTTTAAAAAAATGTATTAATAAAAAAAGCGTGAATATTAACACGCAGCCCTTAGACATGTATCATATTTCTGTTATTGTGTCATTCACTAAAAGTTTAAAACTATATCGTCACTGGTTGAAATTTAACTTTTAGAAGTGTCGCAGACGGAAAACTTGTTAACGATACTTTATAGCTACAGGCAGACGGAACCCTTTGAACTGCGGTGCAGAAAAAAAAAACGCATTTTATGTGTGTACCTAGTACATTATCGCCGTAAAAAATTATTACATTATATAGTTTCGACATTTGCTATATTAAAACTAACACTAACAAGAGTATTCACTTGAAAGTTCTTAGAGCCGGCTCATGAAATATCTGTAATCACACGTGGAAATTTATTTTATTTATTTTTTTTTAAACTAGTAGAAATATAGGCCTATTTTTTTCACAACTTATTTAATGTGATGAAATCTTCAATATGATACTTTTATACTTTTCATAGAGTACCCTTTTTCAGTGTAAATGTGTTATTTTTATAATATTTTACTGTGAGTATGTTCCGTAAATCGCCATATTTTGATTTGTACATGTCATTATAAAAAAGCATAATTTGACAGACATTCTGTATTACTTAAAAGTCATAAGATGGACGAAACCGCTCGACCGAGGAGAAAATCGTCTATAAATAACTGACTGGGGCACACTGGGGCGCCTGTGAAATAGCATGGGCGGCTGTTGATGCTTCCAAGTGCGCGCCCTGGGTTTACTGTTCAGGCGGAGCCCTGCTGCCGACCAAATGTCCTTGACCAACTTGTTTGTTGAGTTGGTCTATGGGAACAGGAAAAGAGGAGAGTGGGAAGCCGCTAGATGAGTAGGAGGAGGGGGAGGGGTACTACAAACTAGTGTCATTGGGCCACGGACTCGCATCTCGCATCCCACTCATACTCGTTACGTTCAGTATGCGACAGATTTTGTGCAGACGCACGTGTCAGACATATTTGTGGAGACCATTATTACATACCGAGCTAGGTGGCGCAACGATGACGTTCGGTTGTACTCGCATTCGGGATGACACGGGTTCGATCCCCGGCTCCGACCATCCTTATTTCGGTTTCCCATTGTTTCCCGAAATCGCTCCGGGTGAATGCTGGGATGGTTATATATGGCTCGGTTTCAATCGCCATATTGAATTTTATTATTTTTCGTTTTTTGTAATTATGTGAAGAACCATTATTAATCGGCGACTATACCGCAAATTATATTTACCTTTACCTACAGTACAAGCATGGCATTCGAGCTAGTAATATATAGTTAGGTCACAATTTGTCGGACAAAGTATGAATATAAAAAAATTTGCCACACAGATTGGGGCATAATTATATGTTAACAGCCAAATCGCCAGGTTTGTACTGTAGCGAAATGTAAATAGAATTTGAGGTATAATCTCGTATTTAACATATTTCTTCTTAGAATTAAAAAAGCGAAAAACAATGAAATTCAGTATGGCTACTAAAACCGAGCCGTAAAGGCCATGGCCGACTCCTCTCCCAGTTCCTGTCATTGTAAGTTGTGTGTCACCGTCTCTGATGACCTCGCTGTCGACGAGACGTAAAGCCCTAGTCACAGCAATTGTAGTGAAAAATTAATAGAAAATCCCTGTGTATTATACTGCATTTATATATCGTTTGGAATGAGATGTATTGTTTTTAATTTCTGTAGTTTTTAGTGTAATACTGCACAATTTAAATGTTAGCTCAGCAGTTGCATCGGTGGATTTTCCTTAGCATGTACAAAGTGTGTGTTCCTTTAGTTGGTATGACAATTGTATATTTAAAAGTTCTTTATAGACTTCGGAATTGAATTGCAAACAGTAATGGACATGTTAGTGTTACGTAGTTTTGCGTGCAGCTATTGTGTTGAGATTTTAAAATGTTTCTTGTAATGTGAGTTTATAATTGGAATTTATTAGTTTGTGGACATACGCCATTGCTCATGATTTGCTGCTCATGTTTTGTTCAATGCAAGTTTGGCCGACTGAACATGAGCAATGGCGCATGTCCACAAACCAATAAATTCCAAAAGCTATTGTGTTACTACGTAAACACAAAGGCCTAGTATTTAAAAATACCTCAGAAGTATGCACAGTCAAATGCAGGTGTTGTGGTATACTGTAAACTAGCATGTCCAACAAATAACTGATGCGTACCTCGTACTAGACTTATTTTAAGTTTCAGCACTCCAGTAAAATAAAAATGCCAAATTTGAACCTTTTTTGCGGACTTTTGTAGTTAGTTAAATTCACCAAGTTATGTTGCTTTGACTTAAAAGTACATTGTCAATGCTAAATGTTGATGGTTTCATGCTGCACGATTGCATGCTCTTTCAGTGTGCCGTGCATTAATGACTTAGTGAGCGCGTGTTTAAATTTCTCTCTTAGTGTTTAATTTTCGATCGGCTATTAAATTGTGCATGGTATATAATTCAGCGCTAAATACATCAGTTTAGAATTGTAGGTTTCTCGACGCCAATTTGCAAAAAAAAAAAAAAAATGCAATCCTAGATAATAGTTTTTTGCCAACATTCTGAGTAAAAATTTTTCTCGATTCAAGTATATCTGAAGAACAATCTCTGGCGCCGAAATATCGTACATTTAATTGCTGCGCAAGAGATCACGCTTAACAAAGGTATAATTCCGAATAATTGTGTGCTCATAAAGTTGGCAAATATAATTATCAAGGATAGTTATGTAGGTTTTCTATATTGACTTTTAAAAAACGTAGGTTGCAATTAAAGAATTAAGCGCTCTCTTATGACCTCGAACTAATTAGTTACACAGTTATTTGGAAAAGAGTTATTTCAAAGTAGCATTACGTTCATGTTTTTAAACGTATCAATACATTTTAAACATATATATCTCTCTCACTAGCTGTCCCGGCATGCTTTGTAATGCCCATAAATTTTTTGGGTATCCCGTCCTGCTCCTATAACCAGTTTTGCACTCCCTTCCCCAAATTAGGCTTTTTTGGCTGAAATATTTGCGGACGCACGCACAGTAACTCACAAATTTTTTTGCACAACCCCTCATTTAAATAAAATTAGGGTAGAAACATTTTTGAACGTACGCACAACTCACCAAAGTTTCGTCGCAGTTGGATGAATGATATAGTGAGTGAGTTAGAGATTTTGGTCAGCGTTTAACATAGAGTTCTTCAGCGCTGGTGAGGGGTGAAATGAAGTGAGTGTGGGGAAGCGCCGGAATGAAGGGATGGGGGAAACGGGAGATCCCCGAGAAAACCCGCCGACCAGCGGCATCGTCCGGCTCAATTCCCACTTGTGAAAAATCCGGGGACCGACCACGCCGGGAATTGAACTCGGATCGCCTTGGCCTAGAGGCAAGAGGTCTGACCCCTCGACCACCGCGGCCATGAATGATATAGGAACGCGTATAAGACGACCAGACAAACAAATAATCATTATATATAAGTTGATATATATTAAAAATCTTATTCACTGCCATAAAATTTACCTTTTTTTTTTTTTGTAGAAATATGCACCAAAGTGAAGTACTTTTCTTTCTTTCGCTATAAAGCGAGGCAAAATAAAAAAAAAATCCGACTTGTAAACTATTTGTCCCAGAATTTGGGAATAATTTTTAACATGGCCCTTAAACTACAGTTACCTTTGAGCGCCGCTAAGCGGATACATTAACCCAATCATGTGTATATATACATGTATAAGAGGAAAAGAATATTACATACTGAAACATTCTTTATGAGAGACTGAAGTGGCGAGACTTATAATACGGGTACAAAAATGATGACGACTTTTTCTTACAAAAAGAATCTCACGAAAATGAATGGTTCAAATTAAAATACAATGTAATTCGGTGCGATTTTATATTATTTCTACATGTGAGTGATTTGAGCTTCCGGAGTTTGGAAATGTGTAGAGCAACCACCACCAAAGTGCTACAGTGGTTTCACGACGTTCACAGCTATAATGTTGCCAGGCAGTCGTTATCAGAGTTGGGTAAGGTCACTGAGTAAGCCTCGTAGACGCATGACTCAGCACTTAGCGACGTTTAATAGGGCCGTAATTGTGTGTATGTGAAGCTTGGTGGAAGAATCATGTAACAGCCATGTATGTGGGACATGTGAATGTTCTGGTCAGCCACGACACACGTCATAAATGGCGCTATTAGTGATGTGTTTTTGAAGAACTATGTTCAGTAACATACCGTACATGCTTAAGACATTGCACATACATCTCCTTTTTTACACATTGAATTTTACATTCTCAAGATGTAACTATTCGGAAGTTGTTAATCTTCATTCACACAGAATAGCCGAGATTGTGTTGTGATGGGTTAGAGGTCGTATGTATCACGGAAACTGTTTTAACTTTACCTTCTGTGGGGATCTAATTGTAGGAACATGTAAACTGCTGTCGGTAGTGAAGAATTGCGTGTGAATAAGTTTTTGTTTGCTTTCTCCAGGTGTTTGCTAGCATTGCATAATTGCGTACGAAAACATGTACATACTTGGCATGATAATACGAATAATACGGAGTGGCGTGGTTTAATTTCATGGGAAATTATAATTTTCTTATTTGAAACGTAGTGCATATTTCGCCAAATATTTTGGGCCATTATTACAGCCAACATTTAAAATGCCTATCCCCTCCTTTCTCCATTGGAAACCTTTCTGTGCATTGCTAGTATGCATGAAAAAGAAAATAAGGTTTTGGGGGAAATTCTGTTATTATTGTAGCAAAGGCTGCCAAAGTGCGTACACGACTACAACATTTTGTTTGATTAGAAACGTTTAAGCTTTGTGAACTTAAATGCAAGTTTCCAAGTCTTCCAAGTGTTGATTATTTTTGACGATGAAATTGTTTAAGAACCCATGTCTTGGCAAAGATAGAACGTGTGCGTAGAGGTGATCATCTGAGTCGTCCTGTACCACTCCCACGCTTCTGAGTCTCGACTACGCAAACTAACCTGAAACCAGGCAGCGTTCTTGATTTACTGCCGTGGTTGTGGAGGAGTGTGGAAGGCACATACCGGGTGTCGGAACCTTCCATGCGTGTCATTCACGCCGCGAAGCAACCTTGCGTGTCGTTGAAACAAGTTTCTTTCCAGATCCTCCCCTCGCCCAGTTTATTCAAATGACGGTGGGAAAAGCGGGTGTTGTTTTTTCCAGCATTTGGCCGCGGGAAGGTAGGGGAAGCGGCGACGTTGGAGGACGGCGTCGTCGCCGGCTCGTGTCAGTTTGTTGTCGGCGGTACGGCGCTGCTGGTGTATTTGCTCGCGGTTTGTCTGGGGCTGGGACCGTGGTCCGGCCCGGCGGCGCGCGCACTAGCCAGGGGGGCGTGGCGAGCGACCCTGCCCGTCTCTTCCTGCTGCTTTAGTCCGACCTACGTTCCCAAAACATTCCTGTTAGTTCGTGGTCTGACCGCTCGACATGCCTCCCGAGATAGCAATACGCTCCTGACCTGCCGGTTGCCATGCACCCCTGGCAAGTACAGGTAAGTCGCTGTAAACAACTTTCTTTAAAGCTCCACTGTGCTTTGTACACGTGCTGTGTGTTTGTTTATACCTTCATGCGTTCCGTAAAGGGTCATGATATATAAATTAACGTCATATGTTTGTTTGTATCTGTTTTTAGAAGTTTTAGAAGATTTAAAAACACACAACAAAGTCATTTTGTCTTTTTTAAAAATTGTCATAGATAGGTAAATTTTCAGATTTTTTTCTTAAGTACGAAGGAATTCCTTTCCGTGTTTTAAAATCTTTTCGCATAGTGCCCGTTATATCTAATTTCGGTGTAAATTATTTTATTCGAGTAAGTCACTTGGTTTTTGTTATACCTATGTGTGTTCCTGTAACTTGCAAATTCTGACTTTGACATGCCGCTACGGGAAAATTATGAGAGCTAAAAAATTTCTACAAGTGGTAAATGTAGTCCCAAGTAACATCTATAAAACTAACACCATACCAAGCAAATATAAAATTTTGAATTTTTGCCACGCGAACGCCCTTAAACCCCACTTGAAGGTAATGCATGTAAACATCCGCTAGAAGCGCTGTCCACGAGATTGAAGTGTAGGCACATTCACATGAAATGCGACAATGTAAATTTTGAGAAAAAACATGTAATGGAAGGTAAACGAAACGTAACAGTAACATTTGAGTGAGTGAACAGCACAAATAGTTTAGAGTTGTATGGAGAAACTAAACAGCGTTTAAATCGTAGGCACTACAGTTCGACAATAGTGAACAGTTTCAATGAAAGAAACACTTAGATAGCGGTTCCCAGTCAGTGCTTCACGGAGCCCTAAGGGCTCCACGACCAGACTGACAGTATTATGTGGTAATTGAGAACGAAAGTTGTGTGTTTTAAAATGTTGATCCTGTAGATATGCACAATTGTTTATTTTCATATTTAGAAATTTCTTTACTGTACGTTTATTTGCTAACCACCCTACACCTCCGCCTCTCCGTAACACCTCAAAATACCATTTATTTGTTTGAAATAGTGTAGGTACTGCGGTATGCCTAAACAAGGGGATCCACCACGTAAGCGTATTACAAAAGAAAGCACTCCGTGAGCCAAAAAGATTGGGAACCGCAGCTTTATGTTAATATAGAGTGTACAGCTTTACAGCAAGGAAAGGAAAGGAGTTCGTGCAGTGAAAAATAATTCTAAGTTTAGAGACATATAAATAGCGGAAATGAACCTATATGAAGATTATGACTACTCTTCCGCACCGTATGAGGAATTTTAAATTTTTAATTGTTTCTTATAAGAGTTCCACGAAAGAAGCCGTATACTATAAAGGTACATGAAAACGGAGAGGAGGTTGCAGCTATCAAATTAAATACTTCAAGAAGTCTAAGTACTTAGAGATCCGGAAAAAAAATTATTTAATGCTATAGAAAATGTAAAAATATTTTAAAATGGTGGCCGAATCCTGGTGTGGAGGAAACGTACTGCGGAGTGTAATTTTTTAGAATATCCAGCATCGTGTAAAATACGTAGGTGGCGATATAGTATGGAGCTGCATGGCAGTTTCATGTGTGGGGAAAATTGTGTTTGTTTGGACATTGGATGTATAAAGTCCTTGTTATACAACAAACTGTCAAGGCAAGTGAAGAGAAACTAAAACCTGGGAAATGAACTGCATAACTGTCAGGTCAATTGTCCTAGATAAATGTACTGCGTAATTAGTATGTGGATTGTGTACAACATACCCTATTCCATCCACATACGCAGTCAACTTTATGAACCCAATTAACTCAATCGAACATTTGCGGAGGGAACTGAGCAGACGCGTACGCACGCACAGCGTAGTAAGTGAGTATCAGCTGAGAGGGACGTACCTCTTTTCGTGTTGAAAATACTCCTGTATGTATCAATCATAACGGAACAGTCGGAGAATTGCTGAAAATATATGTTAATAGCAGTGTTGCAGTTTACGATTATGTGTGTATTTTTTTCTTCATAATTGTTACCGAATGTTATGATATTCATTACAAGACAAGAGATGTTACTATCTCAAATTTTATGGCTTAGATGTTGGAACTGTTACGTCTTATGTATTGAGATATAATGCTCACAATGCAAGTTAGTGTCGGTAGCTCAACCTCATTACATTTTTAAATAACTATTTATAGGATGTTAATGACGCTGCCCACCTCGGAATCATGGCGTGAGCAAGGATAGGGTTTTACATGTTAAAGTATGTAGGATAGTGATCAGTCATATGTGTGATATCACTTTCAAACAGAAACCGATTCCTGTACAGCGTAGAGGATGGTATTGCTACAGAAATGAAAATTTTCCAAAAAATTATGGATATAAGTGTTTTCACCATGAAAATACTAAATTTGTTCATAATTTTCAGGGCATTGAAAAAAAGAGCTTAAAATATCACATAGCAGTGTGTCTCGCACCGAGATAAACAAAAATGTCAGGGGTATTACGTGTGTAGGGTCGACCATTACGGAGCCCTAATTAAATATAAAATGTTAATCCCTATCCTTGCTGTCTCCAGGTCGCTGGTATAGACAGCACGAGAAGCAGCCAGTAGACCGAAAGTCGTTTCTCATTATTGTAGGAAAAATTACTTCAGAAGCAGTGACTACTGTGCGGGACTCAGCCCTGGGACCCTGACTGGGGAAGGTCTTGTTGTTTATAAGCACGCCTAGATGTCAGGGTGAGACGTGTTACTAGTAATGTGTTAGAAGACCTAGCTGGAAACATTTCTTGCTGACAACCTTCCTCCTGCTGACCAAGTCTGCTTCCATACAACCTCACGTTCCTCCACGGCCAGGGTCCCAGACCTGAGTCCCGCACAATAGGAGAAATGACTATGGACTGCCTGCTGAAGCTAAGCGATGTCCTTAGACAGAACATGTAAACCATTTTCGGTCTATTGACTGTTGTATAGGGAGAAATGACTGCTTGTCCTTTTAACAATTCGTTGGACGCGTAGGAAATGTACTCGATACGTATACATTCCGACAGTTTTGGTAAAACATTTGGCCGCTAGATTGTGCTGAAGAATTCCACGAGAAGGTGACGCGAATTATAAAAACATTGACTTGCAATCATTTCACTGGAGACATTTTAAATACTTTTGTAGATATTTGAACAGTTTTATAAGTACGAAATAATGTCGTAAGGGCGAGGTATAGTTGCCATCATTGAATTACGTAATTTTCGTCATAATTTTCGTATGAGATTGATTTTTTGGAAATTTTTGCCGCACCAAAACATAGAATCATTTATTATGAATGTTTCCACCAAGCAAAATAACGTTGGAATCCTATCAATATTAACTATATACCAACCCCCGAGCTTTACTCTTATGCTTTGTCGTTACCAGTATATTGAAAGAAAAAAAACCTATACAAAAATTATGACAAAACCATAAAATTCACATATGACAGCAATACCTCCCACATTAGGATGGAAAGCTGATCTTCACTGGAGCAGACTGCAAATTGTAACTTATAATTTAGCCTAGATTAATTAATTTTCGTAGTTGCCTGCGATTAAAATGAAGAGCAAGCAATGAAAATATTTTTGCAACACGCTAGTATACAGTTGAAAAAACATGTTGACGCTCTCAGTTACACGATACATCTTCATACAGCATACATGCCATTTCTCGGAGAGGAAGTGCCTTGTGGATTTATTCTCGATCGGAAACTTGAGATTCTAGGGTTAAGTGACAGCAGTGCTACTGAAAGATGAAAGAAACTGTGGAAAATATTCTGAAAATAAAATTCTGTTTATTTTTGGTCAAATGACTCTAGGAGAAATGACTTTTTGCGAAGTTAATTTTTGGATAAACGACTTTCAGTTTACTGTCTGCAGAAGAAATGACTGTTAGATCAACTGACAGGTAGAAACAATTTAGGACAAATGACTTTAGAAGTACTGCCGTCAATCAGTAGTCCGGAAGCCTGCACTGCAAATATGAAATGTTGAGTTAGTAAATTTCCTTTTTACCCTATGTTATTCTGTCACAGATGTATGTAAATGTAAATTTGCATAATTATTGTAGCTGTAAAAATGTATCTACATTACTAAAATTTAACTGATATGATGACGTTTTAACAACGTTTAACAACGACGGTACCGTAAAGAAAACAACTCCAGCAGGATAAAAGATACTGCAATGAAATTTTCTAATTTATAGGACTTGAGGAAATTCGCTGATTAGACTACACCATGTGAATTAGTGACCAAAACTAAGCAGAAAATTCTCTTTGGTAAAATGTCGTTAGGCCCTTAGTTTACGAGATGGGTCAAACTGCCAGTGAGCGAGAATGTAGATTATGTTTGCACTACCGCGTAATTTTTCTCGTAAACGAGGCCTAATAACTTTTTACCAACGAGTATTTTCCTCTCAGTTTTGGTCGCAGATTCATGTGGAGCAGCCCGTATTCACGAATTACCTCACTCTATTTCCACTTCGCTCTTTTCGGAACAAATGCAGCTTTTCTCGTAAACTAGGACCTTACGATTTTTTACCAAAGACGTTTTCTTTAGTTTTTTTAATCATATAACTTGGTACAGTCCGTACTCGCAAATTACCTTATATCCTCTAGGTGTAAATGCAGAATTACACTAGGCCTATTATTGTAACTGTAATGTTACTATACATAACTAAAATTGAACCGACGTGACTGTGTTTGTACGATGACGGCTCTGTAAAAGAACTACGCTAATTGGCAGTGACGCAACTAGAACATAATTTTAGGAGGGGCTGGTATCATCATATTTCCATACAGCCAGCCATACATTATAAGGCGCAATACTAAGCGTGCATTTCTCACAGTATTACATTATTATTTTCTCAATATTACAGTCATTACCATAACTGTTAAAGTCTTTCAACTAATGTTCTAAGACTCTATTTTATCCACAATTGTAGGATATTAGGGTAGTTGGTTTAAAATGGAGGGGGGGGGGGGCTGGGGCAAACGGCCCTAGTGCCCTCCCCCTTTAGTTGCGCCTATGTCAATTGGAGAAATGGCACTAAACTAATGAATTTTTACGTATGTACTTTTAAAAATGTGTGATTTAATGATTTTGTTTATAAAGCTATTTTTCCAGCAGTAATGTGTAGTCCTAATTTAATTTTTGGAAACATTTATGTACAATTACACACAATGCAACCGCAGCCGTACACATGCGATGTGCTGTTATGTTTCGTTTTGTGAGATTAATTTTGTATATTAGTTTATATAATATTATTGTTTTTGTGTCCCAAACGATTGTTCAGCAATACTTTCAGTTAAAAATATTTGTACACGTAGTTCAGCGTATCTGTTTTAGATGCTTACATCCTTCATTGTATAATTAAGTCACGCTAATGCGCAAATATGAAATAAAACAGTACTCCGGAACCGTATTAATCGCAGTGACGATAAAAGTGCTCTAATTTTTCTTAAAAAAGTTATGCGGTGAAGGTTCTCTTCCCTGTCCAACCAACCGATCATATTGATCCTACCATGCCGTGATGACGTCAGTAGATGTAAGTTTATTCTACTTCGTCTGACACTCCTCTCTCTCTATACAAATCCGTCACACACAGAACTACCGGCTCGCATGTATACATCGTGTCACTGACTGAATTCAACAAACACTCAGCTCCATATGCTGTTGTTTGAGTTTCAGTGTGCTCTCTGAATAAGGCACGAAAGCCGGAGTGAAGTAGTGTTTCTTAGTGTGTTGTATTCCTTCAGTCCAGCCGTGACAGAATTCTGTAGTACCGGATGTACTAAGTTACAGACAGTGGGAAATCGGAAGAATCTTTCGTGTCACCGTATTTTGCAAAACAGTGTAGCGACTTGCGCCTTCTGTGATTGGATAATGGTTTTATGTTTAAAGACGAATCACAAATACTATAACGGCGTACCAGAGCTATGATTGGCCCAGTCCGTTAGGGATACACCAATAACGAAAGAAGAACGTCAGATATGGTCATGATATAGTGAAGCTTAACAGTCAACTTTTCACCACGCTATAGCATATTGACAGTTCTGTTGACAATATTTCCTGTTGTCTGCTGTTAACCATTGTTTGGATTCCATGGTATTTGCTCTCTAAAAATTTGTTTTGTACCATTACAAGGAAAATCCCCTGGAAACTAGTAGCCAAGAAATTTCTTGTAAAACTACAAAGATGTTTCTGTTTAAAAAAATGCGAAGTAGGTTACATATTAGTATAATTACGAGGTATATACAGTCTTTTATTAGTACTTGGCAGTAAGGAAAAATTATTTTTGAGATAGGTAATTTATTCTGATCATGAACATAACTTATTTATCAAATAACTGCTAAAAAAATTAATTTTAGGTTGAATTATTTTGAGGACAAAAATTGACTCACAAGTATTCTAATCTGCATGCGCTTGGAAACTCCACACCCTACCCCTAGACCACCGTAACTTACGTACTAAGTTATATGTTTTTTTTTTCGTTTCTCAGTGTACATTTCAATGACATTTTTTAAAAATTTTGTAGCGTATGAATTGTGTGAATATTCATTTCATTCCAGCAAACTGCGTACCAAATGATGCGATTGTTGTGCTCACAATATAATTTACGGCAAACGCTTTATTTTGGTGAACTAAAAATTTTTTCCTTAATTTTTACAAAGAAATTTCTTGTAATTTTTACAACAAAATTGTTATAGTGTATGTTCCTAACACATTTTCATGTAATCTTTTTTGTTAGGTTTGTTTGTATTTTGTTGTATTAATACAGTTGTCACGTTTTTGTACTAAACTATTCCGCGTGTGTCCATTATGTTAATGTACGAAAATAAAAATAAACACTTCAAACGGTGACGGAAAAGTAGTTTCAAAACATCACGTCAATTGGAATGATAGTCTCTCTCAAAATGGTTAAAAACAGCCTTTTCGACCTGTCATATCTGACAAAACTACTCATCGGATTCGTGTGAAACTACTATAGAACCATACAATGGATTTTGCTTAAAACTTTTGACCAATCAGAATATGGGGTCACCACTGTGTCAGGCGAGCGATCTGCGGTACCACTGCGCGTCGTTTCATTGTCTTGCACTAGAGGTTATATCGCACCAGATGAGCCGGTAACATCGCCCTTGGCGCCGTACCGCACTCACACAAACACATGGCCAGTAGGCGGGCGCCACACAGTGGTCCTGATCACAGTTGCCCACGCTAAAAAGTCTGAAAAGTGCTAAGAAATCTATCTCATGCGATTAGTAATAAATAAAAACACAAAATTTTAGTACAGTAAACGTTTTCAGTATTTAGAAATTGCCTAATGTTGAATTCACTTTATTATATCAAGGTGTGATATGTTTAATTCAATGTGTATGAGGACATTATATTTTCTTTAAAAAATTTCACTCCTAAATTTACAGTGAAATTTCAGACATATGGTGTTTTATTCAGATAACTGCCATCAGCTACCTGTCGTCTGAGCTAAGTTTTTGCATTTCGCTGAAAAAGAAAATAAAACATAGAGGCTTTATTGATGTCACAGAAAAGGGAGATGAATAGAGGATGTAGAAATGTGATTGAAATAAAAAAAAAAAAAAAAACATTTTATTAAAAAATACAATTAGGCCTATATCGATTTCATAGTGTATTCTGTAAACATTTGAAAAAGGATAGGCCCTAATGCCTGTGCACTATTGTGGTTTGTGGTTTAAACTGAAGGAGTCCAAATTGCTATAAATAAGATACTAGTGAAAATATAGAAAAGACAAGCATTAGTGTGATTTTAAAATGCTACATGGTTTTAATAGTGAGTTATGAAAAACTTCGCTAAACGCGTACTAGAGAGAAAACATAATTACAATTTTATGGCAATAGTCACGGTGATTTATTTATAGCAAATATCGTTGAACGATTTTTGTTTGTAGTCTGGTTTTGATAGGACTACCGTTGTTTTAGAGTGCTTATGTAGTCATATCAAAACCAGACCTAAAACGATACTTTTTCATTATCCTCACACTAAAAATGTATTTCATTTCACTAAGTGTGTTGGTTTACACATTAGTTTTACCGACTTAAAACATGCAAACAGTGACTTTGACATGCCGTTTTAGAAAAATTGTGATTTAAAAATGTTCGTAAGAGGGAAATGAACTCACAAGTTATGTCTACAAAATTAAAATTTTTTTGTCGTCAATAGCTCGCCTGTGTGAGACTTTCAGCGGTGACAAAATTTCATGATGTAATGTTTTAGTTAAAGGTGTGTTGTACCCGCCTGTACCTTTTCAAATAGCCTGGACCATGCTTATCTTGCCTGTAACGGACTGCAAAAACTCCAATTTCGCTAGTTTCTGTCGCGAGAAAATGAGATTTAAAGATAAGTGGAGGAACTGACAAAGGTTAACAGGCGTGTAATTTTATTTGAATGCTATTCCTTAGCAGACATCACTTACGTACGTTAAAATTCCTATAGTAGGAACTACTTTAGTAAATGAAATGTGAGGCGCATGTCCCTACTGCTAGCAAGTGTTACCGTGATCATTTGTTTCTGATATAGTTCCCGCGGAATCATGACATTTTCCCATAATAGTTTTTTTTCCGTGAGCTATAAACATGTAAAAATCCGAACGGAAACGTGTGTAGTACTGTTCATGAATTGTTTTACGATTCAGTTTGTTCCTAGTGTTTAATAAAGTTTCCCGGTATGAAGTCGTTAGTCTTCTACAGATGTTTATTAAGCCAGGACTCGTAGGCCAGTATGTACACAGAGGCTATAAAAACATAGAATTAAATGTTAAATGAATATTGAAATATGTTAAATATGTGGTTTTGTATTTACGTTATAGTCATTTATGGGACATCCACAAACAAACAAATCGTTCGTCGTTTAGCTTCTACGCCGACTTTATGGACATAACGAAATTCATTTCCTGTGTGTCCGTTACGATTATGTTGCACTAGTGTCGCACTAAATTGGCGACGAAGTCGGGCTGTTCTTCATTCGCAATCGCTTTTCAGTATAACTCAGTTTGTAGTACAAATCCGTTTTCTAGTGAGTTCAAAGCCAAAAAATTTTAACCAGACCCAAAACAGTCATCATACAGAAGGTGTTCTCGAACCCACTGACTGGGATAGCGTGGCCAGAATTGTTGACACATTAACGAATTCGTTAACGACTGGAAGTGCACATCCAGACTAAATTCAACAGTTTTCAGAAATACACATTCATTCTTTTTTTACTTCGTTTTCCGTTTCAGTAAACATCGTTTTAGAAGAAATGAAATAATTTAGAGTGAAAGTAAACTCCCTACAATACTACTAGATTTCTTCGTAATTAAACAGAGAATGGGAATTGTACCGTAAAGTGAGGTTTATGGTTAATTGACATGCCTCCTCACCCCCTGGGTAACTTTCAACCACACGAATAGTTTCATTTCACATGAAAATGCCATGATACCCTTCACTGTAGTGTATGTTAGTAAATCCGTGGCTAGTGAAGTTACATTAATTTAAGAAACTGCAAGCTGCTATTGTACAAATAGAAAACATTATTTAGTTAAAAATTACCCCGAATTCGTCAATTTATTTTATTTTAGATTATTGTACCTTATTTCATCTTGTACCGTGTAATGTAAAGCCCAAGGATGGACTGTAACGTGATGACTATGCTAAATGCAGTGACTGTGCTCAAAATTCGTGCTACGTCAAATTACCAGGTTCCGGATTTATAAAAACTTATGATTGCCTGACTTTCGTCCGAAGTTTCACTAGGTTAAGCATTGGATTCTGAGGACTGTGTAATTTTTTTCCAAGGTTGCAGCTGTTCACGAAATATCTCTATTTTTATAAATAACAAGCTATATGATAGAAGTTTTAAAACTATACCTGAAGGACTAAAACCGTTGAACAGAATATTGTTGGCAGTTTTGTCCACTGAATATTTTTGCATATTTTTATATTTTTATATTTTTATATTTTTAACTTAACCGGTAATGAGATATGTTGCATTGGTTTGAATAGCACTTCGAAGTTTGTTGTTAACACTTAATTCGCCAAGAGTCCGAAATTATCTCGTAGATGTAATACCTTTAAAAATGGCACATCGACAGAACTTGTGTGCAACCACAGAAGCCTTCCTCAACTTTTTTGGGGCGTAGTTCAGCAAATAGTTATTTATTTTATCTGTGAAGTGTATTGGTTTAAACTGCCAATGTTTTATTCCATTTGCCTGATCCAAGTCGTTTTTAAACTTACATTTGATGCTCCCTGCTTTCAGAGATACTTATTCTTTGTGATTAGATTTGATCCGAATTGCAACTATTCGCTTTTAATATAAATCCTACGACGGGTATTAATCTCGAACATTGGAGCTTGCTCTAGATTTTTTATTATCCTGATTAACTATATGGAAATAGTTCCCGAGATAGATAGATACATATAACTTAACGTTGGACTTGTTCTAAAAAAATTGAAAATAACGCTCGCAATGTGAGGTCATTTTAATGTCTGTACGCAACATTGCAAAGTACAAGAAGCATATTATTTATTCAGTGTTTGGTTAAACGCTTGATAGTTCTGGCGACATAGGCCACGCGACACAGTGACAACTGTATGTGTCTAGCACGCTGGAAGTCGGGAATGCAGAGCCTATTGTGAGTCATGTGAGCTGCGTGACACCTACCATGACGTCATCGCCAGTACGCCGCGCCTAACAAATACACGTTTTGTCTCTCCCGCCGCGCCGGCTGGAAGGGAACGTCTGCTGACGTTTGTACAGCTCTCAACTTGGTTGTTCTTGCTGAGTACCCTGTACCGCATGTAATTTCACGAAGTTGAAAAGCATGCACAGTGTCATTTTCGGTGGGAAACTGAATATTAATACTGGAAAGTTATGCCTTTTTTTTTTTCTCTTTCTCTTTTTAAGGTCACGAGCAAGCTTAAAACCCAGCTTGACTTTTAGAAACGAGCCAATTGTTTCTGTACTGCTACTGCTGTCGTTTAGTGAAGAATACGAATAGTTACTAGGGCGTCCGAGATAAAGTGTGCAGTAAAAATTTTACCCTTGAAAAATATCACCAGCCGTTACTACATATAATTCACCATTAACTATAGTTGCCTTACTGCTTTTATGGTTGGCAGCGAAATTACGCGATATAGTTCCGTGTACTTCCCATCTAAATACGATAATACTGAAACAAAATCGATATAAATCGACGTAATTGTATGTTATATAGTTAATAAACTTATTTTAATTAAACTATATTGGTTCCACCCGACTGCATAATTTACCTTACATGCGCAAACATCAAGTGACGTGTCCAGAGAGGTTCGACATATCCGTCATTTATCTATTACGAGCGGAAGGAAACGGACTGGCTGAAAATAGAACTTCAACAGGGTTTTTTTTGAGTGCTCACTTTTTCCCGAATCGCCTATAGCTACGTTATAAGCGCGCTGATTAGAAATAATGGACGCGACTAGGAGTAAAGTAGAACCTTGAAATATTTCACTTTGATGTTGAAAGGAAATGAACTAGACCTTGCAAACATTCTAATCGACATACGAAGTTATTAAGTTGGACCCAATATTTTTCTTCTAACGTGTTGGTTAACGTATTTGCAGGCGTGCTACTTTACAAAGCCAAGTATACGGTTATTGTTTTTAAACAAGAATGTGTACAACTTCTTGTTCAATCCGACTTGCTCCGTGTGACTAGCCGATTTGTATGCAAGTAGTGTGCATGCAAAGTCTTGCATTATAACTAGAATCGTCAAGAAAATGTTATGATATTCATGCACCTTTTTGTACAAATCGTTTATGTTTGTATTTAGCACATTTACGTATGTTTGTTTATCCATACTGATTTAGTTTATTTGAGAGCGGGAAACAACTTAAGCCCTGCGTAGTTATGATCCCCCCCCCCCCTTTCTCAAGGGCCTTATATGTCCGAGTTGTTTTACATATAAGCGCATTCAAGCAAGCATGCATTTTTTACAATAACCGCTTGTACTTGACTTAAGAAACGGCGTGTGTGGAATTCGCGCTTTATTTTACATAGTATTATGTGTATGGCGTCCACGTTCATGTGTAGTACGAGTTAACGTAATTGATCTCATTATTTTGCAGGGCGTCACTTGGCTAAGTCGCCATGCAATATTGCAAAGCGTCAGGAGAAAGGGATTTATGCACAACGGCTTTACTTGCCTGTATGATGTATGCAATTAATATATCTTGCAAATTAAAAATTTTGCATTATAAAATTTTAATTAAACATTTTTATTTCTATTCTGATCTAATCTCGTCTAGAAGATGGTTGTGGTTGTAGTCGACAGGACCAGCGAAATTATGTCCGTAGTTGCGAAAGACAAGGGCCTCGGCGATTCTCCCTACCTGCGCGGAAGACTTAAAATTTAGCGGAATATATCGAGAGGAGGATGGTATTGTCTTACAGGAGCCTTACAGCTATCTTGAGCTCGCCAGGAAGTTCTGGGTCAAGACCCACGACGTGCCGTCCGCCGATAACCATGCAATCTCTCATCAACCTCCGGCATCATGCTAACGGTGAGGTGCAAGATGTTCAAAGAGTCACCCATCATCCCTTAGAAATAAACTTTTAAATAATTAATTTAACCACTCCTCTCCAACATAAATCACGCTGTACCCGGTAATGACCTGTTTAACCAAGTAGGGTAAAGCCAGAGTAATTAGAACGCTAACAGAAACCCCCATACTTAACGTTAGTCACCCTAAAGTGCCATCTTTTGGCTACAGCTACCCTGTAACTGTGCGTAAAACTGCCTTAAAAATGTATTTTGTAGCACTGTCAAAACATAGTTTTCATTATAAACGCATACGCCAGTCGCCGGCACCTTTAGCGCTCCATCGATTCTTTTACAAACCCTGCCGGCCTCCGTAGCGTAGTCGGTTAAGCGCCGGTCTACGGTGCGAGAGGTCATGGGTTCGAATCCTGGCTCAGGAGTGGCTGTTGTGTTAACCCCTCGCCTCACTTCACTCTCACCGGCTCTTAAGGCCTCGCTCTTTAGTTTTGCAGTGGTTTCGAAAATATTTCTTTAAAACGCAAATTACTACGTATATCAAAAATTCGTTCTTACAGTTTTGAGACTTATATATCATCGTTTGTGTCTGAATTTTTCTGTTGCAACTCGCACATATGATGTGCTCAAAATAAGCCAAAATGAAACAAAATTATATTTTGGTAGCAAACGGTACATTATTAGTAGAAAAGAAAAACGCTCTGACAAAATTGTGTATCGTATGACTGTATATTCTCAAATTTTTTCAAAGCATTTGGTAAAAAAATATTAGAGTTATTTCCAATTATTTGAAATAAATGAAAGACCGTGGTCTTACAGCCTCGTTAATGGGACGTAAAATCCTCTCATTTCACCTTACGAACCCTCCGTTATATCGACAACTTTAAATAGGATGGAGTTACAGAAGGGAACCTCTCCACAAATTACAGGGCCTGAGATATTCAAGATCAGAGTCTACTGTGCCCTTATTAGCCTTGTAAAAACCACTTTTTCTGGCCTCTTCTTTTTGTTCAAATATTATCATTCAATACTTGTTCTTTTCTAGAATATACTGCTTACTTTCTTCTTCTAATTGGAATGATTATATCTCAAAGTAAATTACTTTGTGGATTGGTCCCGTTCTGCATAACTCTGTCCAATTTCCGTTACTTATGTGTATTTTGGTAGATTTGTCCTTACAGAATTATCGTGAGTTTGCCATTTAGACATGCGTGGAAAGTGTTGAGACACCTCGTCTTCCAACACCTGCGATCAGTTGCGCGATTCATTTATTGGTGTTGCGAGTTAAATATGTAGGTAGTTTTCTTTATACCAAACATCGTGAGTGGAGTGAGATATTTTGGTCAGGGCTCAACATCGAGGTCTTTACCGCTGGTGAAGGGTGACATGGGGTGAGTATGGAGCAGCGCCGGAATGAAATGGTTGGGGGAATGGGAGATCCTCGAGAAAACCGCCGACCACGGCATCGTCCGACACAATTCCCACATGCGAAAATCCGAAGACTGACCCCGCCGGGAATTGAACCCGGATCGCCGTGGTGGGAGGCGAATGGTCTGATCTTTAGGCCACCATGGCACCGTCGAACGTCGTTATAGTCTTGAAAGGCAGCTGAAATTTATTGATATGTATGTGAATTTGGCTACCGGCAAGGCATGTAAAATGTTTAACACGATAAAGCAAAATTCGACCCAGCTCAAAAGTTGATACAGAATTTAGGAAGACACCGCAGGTTAATATCCGAACTCTGTAATGACTTCATGGTGGTCGGCACATTAAAATAGTACATGCTATGATATATGTTCTTTGGTACTAATTTCTCAACATATTTATATAGTCTGTTAGTAAATCTGACTGATTTTGTTAACCTACCCAAATATACTATGCCACTTTTCGTCCTGTTAAGATATAACAGGCAATGCTCAAGAATGAAACGTTTTTTTTTTTCGGACACTTACGAATGTTGTTCATGATAAAATTATATTTTTTAACACCCAATTCAAGAGTATGTGTAAGATTTACGAACTTTTACAAATGAACTACATACATTATATTGCGTTGTCTATAGCATATGGAGATTCGTATTTATCCAGTGGGAATTTTTTTCTGAGAAAACAAACTTTATGAATTTTATATTAAGTTTTAATGTTGAATGTACTTGTTACATATCTTAAGTTTATATAAGAGAATGTACTATAAAATACATATTTGCATTGTGTTTTGTTTTTGTTCGTACTCTTTCACACCATTATTTAAATAAGAAGGTTATAGTTATCAAATGTGTCAACACATTTAATGTTAATTCTGTCAACCAGAGTTGAAGGCGCTGTTTGGTGTAAATATTGTAGGGAACATAGGATAGTTGAGATTTTTCAAGCCATTGTCAGTGTACTACACCAGGGATTTCTGACACCTACCACGAAACTTTACAAATATCGCATTATCTAGCTGGTTAGGTTTGAATGAAAGACAACGCTGACTAGGCTTTGCTCACGTTATATATACCCGACTCTTGAAGTGCGTGTAGAGCATCGATCAGTGGTGCCATGATACAGCGGAAGAATTTCGGCTGCGAAACCTGGCCTGTGTTTCTCCTGAGAAGACGTCCTCGTATAGCTTGCTGTTTGGCAGCTGAGAGCGGTAAGCCATCGAGCAGCGGCGTCAACTCTGGTTCCTGTCAGCGCAACGGCGAGTGTACGGCTTGGAGTTCTTTGTTCGACTGGGCAAATATTTTCCTTCGATTTAGCCTAGCCATAGTTGGCAGATTTAGTCTGCGTGATTTTTTCCTTACAATTTTCTGGGATTTTTGCCCAAACTAAACGGACGAACTAAGCGTTTCAGGGTTGTTTTCTTGGGATATAGTACATACTGAACGTTTATTCAACTGGATATTGCCTAGACAAATAAATGTACTATATAATACGTTAATTTATTACGTACATCTGATTTGTGATCTTGCAAATTTCTTTCCACGCATCTATTCTATTGTCATTGCAAATTATTGTGATCCACTTCAGTGGACCATAGTGGAAGCTACACACCTGAATTAAAATGTGTGAGCTGGAACCTACGTGGTTATTGGTTAGTGATATCGACACACAAGGAAATGGCCCAAGTAATGTAATCAATAACTATTTCTCAAACTTCGATTAACTTTGATTGATGGTGTACCTGGGTTAGCTCACCAAGGCCATTTTAAGGACGACACAGCTAAAATTAAATACTTTCAGCGACACACGCTAAACTCAGGCGTTAGTTTTTTTTATAGGCGAATATCGACCAAAAATAAATATATGTTCATGATGTGGTGTGCGCTAGTTTGCGTGTTCGTTTCTGACTATATTGCTCTGAGCCGACTTGATTAGTTTCGAACATCTCTGCGTTTGTGCGTTGATAGGCTTGTTGCCCTTAACATTTTTAGATACAAAAGTCACAGGCTTGGTAGTTCAGTTATGTTCCTCCAAAAGTTGACATAGCTGCACAACAATTTATCTGTTGTGTTCAAATTTTTTTGAAGAATTTCTTTCGGCAGATGATTTGTGAAAATCGTAGCTTGCTTCTGCACGTAAAATTAAGTACTTTATTTTGCAAGAAATGTAGATGCAACGCGATCAAGTACCTTCCCTTTGTAGAAGGTTGTTTTCCTTTGATGTACGGAGAAAGCTGGTCTTTGGCACGAGAACATACGATGTTTGATTAGAATAACTGAAATTTCCGTAATTATTCAACGTTAATAACTTTTCAGTGTTGACGGTTTCATTGCAAATATGTTTCAGAATCATAAAATAACTACATGCTTTCCACCACCGAGTGAACCAGAACTCGAACTGATTCACGCCAGTTGTAAGTTAGACTGTGCTTTTCGAAAAATTTTCGGTGCTTCGTGAAGTTTTAGACGTAGGTATGATCATGACCGCTGTTTAGAGGGAACGACAAGCATTTAACAATGATCATATAAAAGGGTTAAAGCATAGATGTTGTCAGAGAAGTAGAAGGTTAGCACGAGGCGAAGAACAGAATGGTAAAGTAGGAAGCTACATGGAAGGACAGTGTTGGGGGATATGGTGACTGGAAGGAGCCGCAGCAGGCCGTGCACTCGACGTTGTTCCTGGCGGGGCCGAGCAGGAAGAAGGGTTCGCTGCTGACGAGAAGGGCGGTGGTGGTTGTTGCGGCAGGGCTCGGCGGCGCTGGTGGCTCGTTGTTGACGCCAGCTGACGATGCCGACGTCGCTCATGTGGCGGCGCGTGTGTGGCGCCCTGCTGCGCGGTGAGCTGCAGCCCGCCAGGACCAAGGAGAACCCTCAGCAGCAGAGGCGAGATGACGGCGCACGTTCCGCGGCCTGCTTCCTGCGCCGCTTCGGACTGCGGAGGTGTGTGTCTAGCCGAGACGTGCTAATGCCTAGGAATATGGTGATAATGAGAGCACCTTTCATTCTGGTGCATGGACTTATATAGGTGATGAATGCGCTTTCTAAAATGGCATCGTGTGCATACATGAATGGTTGTGATGCCGCATATTCCACATTACTAACATATTTTTGGAAGTCTTTCGTTAAATAGTGTAAATTTGTGTTTCCGCTCTCCGCTGTCGCAGAACATCAATTAAATCTATACAAAGCTGAGCTTTGTTTGGGGGCTTTCCACCTTCAGTGTTGTAACTTTTAGTTGGTCGCATGCTGCATGACGTAATTATGGGCCAGTTCATTGCTTTGGGTATGTGTGGTGGTGGGGCATTCAGTGTCCATTGCCTGGTGTATTTAGACTGCGCCTGCCTCAGTTTGCCGCCGATTAGGATTGTATTGAGTATATGAAAAGAGAGCTGGCGGAAGTTTGTATGTTACATAAATTCAAGCTTATTTATGCCTGAGATCGCGTTTTCGTACACAGTACGAGGACAGGAAAACGGAAGTCGTTTACGTCAAAATGGGGTCTGTGAACGCTGTACCATTTCAACGATCAGTGTAGGCATGGTAGCATACTGCACATTTCTGTTTTCCCTTTCCATGGTCTGGCTGAGGTCGTGTTCTATTAACACTTGCAGTAATGTTAAAGCGAATGGCAGCAATTTCTAAGCATGGAGGTTTAGCATAGTTATTCCTGATATTTGTGTCTGTTCCATTGTGAAGCACCTGATTGTATTTTCTAAGTACTGACCGCTCTGGTCCAGGTTGAAAATGTGTACCATTATACCTCAAATATGTTATGTTCGCATCAACAAGATGAGTGTGCTGTTTTTTAGAAATACGCCTTACGAGGGCGTGATGCATAAACTGACGCTAAAATATGTGTTGAAACCAGCAGGTTTTCGGACGTGTACAGAGAAGAACCAGAAATGACAATCCTAGAAAATAAGCATTGCTAACATAAATCATATATGTTCATTGTACTTCTACTAACACATACGTCCTGCAGTATAGCACAAAACATGGTTTTGTAGCGTCAGTACATCGTTTCATTATTAGTATAAAATTCCGCATATCAAATTCTAGAGCTGTTGCAGCTGTAAATCTTCTCAAGTTACTTATTAGTGTTAAGGCGTAATGTTAAGCCGATTTGGAATTTTTATTACCTTCGCCGTGTGAAGTTTCAGTGTTCTCTTTAAAATGTCAAAACATTCCCCGTTTTAATATTCTCGGAAATATCTTCAGTCTCCATGTCAGAATCCGGAAAAAGTCACCACTACTAACCAATGTAGTCATACTAGGAAATAATTTCTTTGAGCTATAATCCACACCTTCGAGCCCATCAACGGCGAATTTGCCATGGTCCACCTCCTGGAAGTTAAATGCGATTGTTACAACTGTGAAATAAATTTTATGATAGGCCCAACACGAAGCGTACCGGACTGTTGCTGAGAAAATAATATGTGAATATTTTCTCTAGTATAATTATTCAACACAAGAAATAGATAGGCCTAAATTGCAGGAGCATTGTTCTGCGGCGAGCGTGATACTAAACAGAAACAATTTGTTTCTAGAATTTCTTATGGTTTGTTGCAAACAAGAGTATTGATATTTGCTGACGTGTACTGATCAAATTACGTGGATCTCTTCAACGGTTTTAAAGTTATAGTTTTCACTGAAGTGTGTGATTTCGTAATCAGTAGAACTGTTCATTTGAGAGTTTGTGCATGTTGTTACGCCTGATTTGTTTTCATTAATATGTAAACGTTACTCTCAATGTAGAAGAAGAGTAAATTGAGTTAGACTTAGGCCTATATGCACTTGTCTCAAGTTTGTAATAATTACCACACGAAAATCTTGAAACGTACCAACAGTCTATTTTAATACTTTTTATGGCTACTACATTAGAATAAGACGAATCTGTCATATTTAATGTAACGATATCCACCCAGTATGGTTTAGACTGCATCCTTTTGTCGTTAATCGTTTCGTCAGTTAGCCGCATGGAAATCATGTCATTTCCACACTGGATTGACGCTTTTGGGTAGACAATTTTGAGGATTAAATTGAGATTGTTGCTCGTAGAAATGCAATTTGTAATGCATACTTGGAGCACGTGTAAACTTAAAGGTATGCCTATAGTATTTCGCCAAGACAACGGCTGCTACGGTAGAAGACAGCTGGAACGTTGCTGCATTCTTAGCGATATCAGCAGACTGTATAGAACAAGGCATTTTTGATGACTTATGAATGCTATGTAGTTGTATGATGCCACCTTAGGGTCGGTTTCACCAACAAAGTTTAATTTTAACACAAAACGAGATTAACAAATCTCACTTAAGTGTTAAACTTGTGGTATGTTCAGAGTGGAGTTTAACCACCATCACTGCAAGTTTGTTAATCGAGATTTGCAAAACTCGGCATAGTTGCTGACGAGTTGCCTTAAACGTACGAAAACTCCCGAACAACTGTCGGAGTTTCCCGAGTACTTACGTACTTATGAATTGTGTGAATTCGTCCTGGTACAGTCACGAACTCAGAGCAGCAAGGCTATTACAAGCCGTTCACGATAAAGTGAGCACTGCATAAAGTTTTCTTTCAGCAGTTTCGCAGCCATCTTTACTATTTTTAATGTGAAAACTTTCGTGTAACTAAAAACCAGTGTAAACGTTTCAACCGTTTCAAAAGTTACCATCTATTGGTCCACTAAAACGTATTTTTAATTAATTGCAAGTTCCGCATAGTGCTCAATTTATAGTGAACAGCCTATATACTAAGTAATATGGTGGCAACTGAAACTAACGACGATGTAGCATATGTACCTGAGGAACAGATAAAATGCGTACCCTCAACATCGTCCTCTGTAAATATTTGTTATCGAATTTACCTGTCAAGAAACTACAGATGTATACAAAAAAAGCCTTGAATTATGGCTGTCTTGTTGAGTTTACTCATGCGTTGATAAAAGCCAAATGAATAATTAAATAATTTGAATTGTGCAATGCGTAATAGATGATGCTAATAATGTTTATTAATATTTTCAATACAATAAAATACGAATACTATTTCTGGAAGTAATATGCAATGCAGTTACGTGTAGACATTGTAGGCTATGGCTGATAATTTAGTGCACGTAACAAAAATTGTTGAACAAGTACATTTCACGTAAATTTCATGTATCACGCACTTTACAAAGTTAAAAAAATTGATAATTAACATTAAATTATTTTGCAACTTTGCATTTGTGCACAAACGCTCTATATTTACGATACATTACTTCAGAGATTTAACTTCAGTAGCTTGACAGAGTTTTCAATGTTTCAAATATTTTTAGCAAACTTTGTACTTGGGCTGAAAGTTAAATATTGTTCTTTCAACCAGACTTTAAAAATGTATAGATTTCATAAAAGTATTTCATGAATACTTTTCCACGAATTTTAAGAATAAACGTTCAGTTTAAGTGTTACACCCATTACCCATCATCCGTCATAATTTTTTATTATTCGCATTTCATATCGGATATGTAATACTCAAAATACTCAATCACGCATCATTAAAACTAGAAAAAAAAAACGCCATCTCTAAATACTATAAAATGAGGAATTATTAATGATGAAATTTTCATTGGTTTATAGACTGTTTTCAAAATCCTAGTTTTAGTTGTGTTGACTAATTTTTAGAATCCTGAACTGAATCGACTCGATATTAAACTGGCATAATTATTTTACTGGTGGTTTAGCATAGGTTTATACGTAACCTAACGTACAAAACTAGTTGGTTGGCTGCATGGGAATAGCATGACAAATTTGAGAGGTGGGAATGTACACTACTTAAATAAAAATAACCTTATAAATTTGATTTAAAAACTAAGAAATGTATTAGCCATAATTTTGAATAAAAAACTAACGTAAATATTTATGTGTACATATTCGCCAAAAAGTTGCACTGCGCAAATATTTAATTTTGTCGGCTAAAATATTTATAATTCTCAGCAATACTCACCACCCCTCCCCAACCCCCTGAACTATGCCTACCGGCTGGACGCACGTATGGATATAAACGAACACATGTGTGAAACGTGTATGAAAGCACGCATGAGCGACAGCGAGAAGGGATAAGGTAGACCACAACATTTATACCAAGTACTGCTTTCGATGCCGTAGCCACAATGCACAATAATTCAAATGCAGAGTGAAAAGCAAACGCTCCAGACCTCCATGCTAGGACTCGATTCATGGCGGATTGAACGTACTTGAAAGTAATGATGACGTCACAATGGCGCGACACAAGCGACTCGCACGACGCAAAGAACAAAAGGCAGTCAGCTCATCAGCGTCGAGGCTTCTGTGACGCCAGCGCGATTGCATCGACTCTGATTGGCCCACAACCTTTTGTTTTTCGCCTCACGCACTTCGCGTCGCTTCTGTCGCGCCATTGCGACGCCACCATCAGGGTTACACGGTGTACGCATAATGGTTTTATGTTTGTTCTGGGGGTATTGTAAAAAATGTCAAACATTTTTATTTTCAATTAGAATTGCTGTTGCGTACGGTTTAGCCTCCGGGGAAAAATCATAAAAGAAACCGCACGCCCAACTTTGCCATACGTGCAATAAAAAAGGCGGAGAACATGCCATTTTACCGCTTATGGTATTCCTTCAAGGCTGCATGTGACTGCAGATTGGATTGCAGTTTTAATGGGAAGATTGCGTATATGTCCACATCTACCAAATTATCGCCATGTACTTTCGTGGACGGGGAGCGAAGTGGTTGCAACATTGCTGTTGAGTGAAGGGTAAGCCCCGTCGCGTCATCTGAATTGGGGAAGAACCAGTCCTCGCGAACGAGTCCCAACGGGCATGCATTCCTTGCAGCCTCGCTGCACACCGAGTTGCAGAATGCCGCACCGCAGCCATTACGTCAGCTGGCCATTAACGCAATTGTTTATAACTGCGACACAATGCACCCTATCTTGTTACACAAGGAAGTGCTACACGGGAAGAAAACCTTCATTAGCGAGTTTTCACATCTCCAGCGCGACAGACAATGAAGGACAACCTTCTGCATTTAACTCTTTTTCGCAAAACAAATAAAGAAATAAATTTGTAACTTAACTTTTGTCTTGTCTGGAGACCCAAAAAACCTTCTTAATTTGATAAAGTATAAAAAAAACAGGTACCTGCATTTTCCCATTCCGAGTAATAAAAATCAATAAAGGTATGTAACGATCCAGCGCCCTATTTTTCTTCTCTTATCATAACTTATAGTAGTGGTTTGCTTCGAAAATTAACGCGTACTCTTAACCGACTGTGACTATGTATCCGGAAGCATCTATTGTTAAATTGTTATTATCTATAAAGTATAGGCTACTAATCATGTAGGTGTGCTGATATCATTGCAGCTGATCAGCCCAATTACGGTCGACAAAAATGAGACGGCAGTAACAATTTCGCCAGCGAATCTCCTGCAAACTTTAATGAGCTTCCTGCCGAAACCGGCATAATAATCTCTGAGGAAAAGTGAGCGAGTTAAGTAACATCCGGTGGCCGGAACGTAACGCGCTACGGGAAACACACGCAACACATAGGGTAGTGCTACACCACTTGACATTTGGCATTTGACTGCAAGACATGCATTTGACTACAGGGCAACCTATGTACTGCCAACAAGGTGTCTGGTCGTCTCTGTAAGAATTACACTGGAGGTAACCACGGCTCCAACTGCGACCATGACTGCCACAATGCACGTCCCTTCTGCATGAAACACCTTTCTTAGGGGTATGGGGCTCAGCCCTGGTTTTACTTAGGTCCTACTCTTCCCCCGGACACACCAGGGGCAACAGGCCATGATCTTTCATTTATTTCAAATAATTGCAAATAACTCGAATAGTTTTTTGACCAAATGCGTTGAAAAAATTTGAGACTGTGTGCAGTCATACGATACATAATTTTACCAGAGCGTTTTTGCAAAATAATGTACCGTTTGCAATAAAAAAACTTATTTTGCTTCATTTTGGTTTATTTTGACCACAAAATATGTGGTATTTCAGGGAGAAAATTAAAAAAAACCGTCCGGTGTGTTGCAACAGAAAAATTCTGTTACAAACAATGATGTGTTGGTGTAAAAACTGCCAGAATGAATTTTTGATATATAAATTAATTTGCGTTAAAAAATATTTTCGAAACCACTGGAAAACTAAAGAGCGAGGCCTTAAATAAATCACTTTCTGCACCGATACAGCGTAGCTGCAGAGCAAGTAAAACTGGTTTTCACTTGCACCTCTAGCCACAGTTTGAACTGAATGGACCCCCGCGTTTAGCTGCGCATGCGTGAACAAAGCGAATGTACTTTTGCCGATGTAATTGAGAGGCGTGTATGTATAATTCTGTATACCCAAGTGACATCTTCAACGTCTGTATGTTCGTACAAAATTCCACTACAGCGCAGCCAGATGTTAAGATGGAAATTTTGCTTTGCACCTATAAAAAATTATATTTAATTCCCCCCCCCCCCAGGTATGTTAGAAAAACAAAATCTCTGTAGGAATGGCCAAAAATTATACCCACAGCGCTATAGCAATTGTAATAAATTATATGGATCGTCCGGGATCCAGTGCGCAGCTACCGTACTATAGGCAGTTCGGAATAAAGTGAGCACTCGAAAAAGCCCTGATAAATTTCTATTTGCAGCCAATTGTTATCTTTCCACGCGTAACGGCTAACGATGGGAAATATCTAACCTCTCTGGACACGTCACTTTATGTTTGCGCGTGTAAGATACATTGTGATGTCGGTAGAACCCTATACAGTATCACTAAAAAGATTTTTGAATGATATTGAATATAAATATGACAATTTGGATTGATATTATTTCTATATACTTTTATTTAAACAGGAAAATACACGGAACTACATTCAGCAGTTCGCTACCAACCACAAACCTTCTATGGTAACTATTGTCGATGTTGAATTACATGCAGTAACGGCTGGCGATAATTTTCAAAGGTTAAATCTTTAGTGCTCACTTTATTCCGAACGACCTATATCAGTTCATTTCAGAAGTGTTCGATGCAATTGCGTTGAAGAGACAGGATGGCCAGCCAATTTAGGGAACCCATGGTCCACGAGTAGGCCGTGCTTTACGGCAGCGACTAGTGTAATTCTGACCCACAGCTGTCATATTTTAGATGTTCGTCTACGACAGTAACAGGCAGACTGTTAACGTCGCTACCTTCCACACGGCCGTGGCGTTGGCAAGTTCTTTGCGTTTACGAACTGCTTATTTTAGAACGTAGTCTACTTGGCTGGCGCAAGAAATAATCCTCTTTGCTGCAGGTAACAAAGACACTGAAAGAAAGTAATTTTAGAAGGTGAAATTTAATTTCCATGGTATAAATTAACTGATACCTTAAGATGCGTTACTTCGCTGAAGGTATCGCAGTCTTTGTTGTAATCAAATCTGTTTATTTGATATTTGGTTTATTTCAATTAGTGACGCTACCTAGGGCAATGAAAAACCAAACCAATATACGAATGCTACTATGAGCTACATAAACTTGATTTTGTGAAGAACTCGTGCTTTTGACTTATCAGCGCGAAGAACTGTTATGTTAGATTTTGTAGACATTTTGCAAACAAGTATTGATAATATAGCATGGACGGATCTAGGCTTTCCTTCGTCCGGAGCAAGATTTTCTCCCCCTCTCCTACCCCCACCAAACCTTCTTTCCATCAGTTCAATCAAGCCAACAGTAATAAACGTATCTTGCATAAGTGGTTTTGTGCTCGCGTAAATAACAGTATTACATTTTAATAGAAATACATAAAACCTGTACTTACTAGCTATCATTAGCAGTGTTTTAAGTGTGGGTTCTAATTATAAATACTGTATTTATAACATTATATGGAGTTCAAGGTTAATAATACAAAAATACAAAACTAGTAAAAGTCTAAATATTGGAAGACATTGTATCTTTTTACACTCATTTACTCTTCATTCCCTTAAGTAAATATTTTCGGCACCAACAGCACCCCCTCTAACCCGGAACCCGGGACAGTTTGCCTCCCTCTAGCCCCCAGATCTACCCCTGACCCCTAGCGAGGTACTCCGAATTAAGACTGTGGTTTCTACCTACTAGGAGGGGCCGCGGTGGCCGAATGGTCAGACAGTTCGCCTCCCACCAAGGCGATCCGGGTTAGATTCCCGGCGGGGTCGGTCCCCGGATTTTCGCATGTGGGAATCGTGCCGGGCGATGCCGCTGGTCGACGGGTTTTCTCGGGGATCTCCCGCTTTCCCCGACCATCCATTCCGGCGCCGCTCAATACTCACCTCATGTCACCCCTCACCAGCGCTAAAGACATCGATGCTAAGCGCTGACCAAAATCTTTCTCTCTCTCTCTCTCTCTCTCTCTCTCTCTCTCTCTCTCTCTACCAACTAGAGCTAGTTTGGACATTAGAACATTTGATTTCGACTTTATCCGCGGGCGGATTATTTTATTTATTACTTAACCGCGGCCAGTTTTGAACTAAATTATTATACTTTAAAGTAGAGTGTAAACACTTCTAAATGTTAAAAGATACAATCAAATGTATTTAACACCATAGGAAATAGGAAAATGTACAAACAATACAATTCGTCGCAAAATGGTACATGTATATTTACGAAAAGTAATGCAGAGTTTTAGTGGCGTGATGCTACGAGCCGTCTAGCATCGCTCTGCCGCCGGGCGGGACTGTGTATTAAAGTCTGACAGTTTGTAGAGTTTTAGAATAAATTTAAGGCTGCGTTATTCTTGCAATGTGTTCCTGGGAAATTGTGCACAGTTACCAATACCCGTAGTTACTAAATACAAAATCAGTTACCACCATAAAACATTTAAAAACAGCACGTTTTACTACAATTGCGGATTATCACGATTTTCTATTACCCGTGGCGTCTGCTCTCGTGACTATCGCAGAAAATCGGAAGTTGTCTGACTTATTTTGATCAGTTCTGTTGCATAATGAAGATACATTTCCAAGCGGCTACATTGACTGTTACATCGATTTTTCTCGTGCTACGATTTCATTTGGTTCTGAAGGGCACTCTCACTATATAACTTACTTCGTTGTTATAACACAGGTTACTAATTACAAAGCAAATTTTTGTGTTCCTACCTTCCTCGCAAACGCGCGCACACTCCTAGAGAATCACAATAATGTTATTTTACTGCAGCATTTTTCGATTCGCCGTCTGCGCCCAGAATCCTACATTAATTAAAAAATAATGTAATTAAAAGTAATTGTGGCTTGTGAAATGTGTTATACAATACTTTACAGTATTATGTTATATAAGTCGTTAAATGAATTCTACAAGAACGAGCGAATTTACTAGTACATGTTCCACAATAGTATAGGAAGTAGAGAGTGACTTGTAAAATATCACTTGTAATTAGTAGAAATTTCTACAGGGGTTGAGACATGTCTATGTTTTTAGAGTTTCGTTGTTTGTATGGAGTTAATTGTCAAGAACATGAGCCATAACTACACATTGTAAGTGGACATACTGTGATAGGTTCTGAGAGTTTTACTTGCGTGGTGTGATTTTTGCTTCATCGGCCCTTGATGTATGCATTTTGTATATATTGGTGTTGGTTTAGTTTCTTTTTAACCTCAAAATGCTTATAAGGACAGAGTTTCTGTTTTGCGAATACAATTATCCACACACAGGAATGGAATTTTGAATGTCTTGTACGATGTATATAGCAATTTCTGTAATGAAGTGAAGAATAGAATGACAACAGTTTAGAAATATATACACAGAAACGGCACGTGTAGTTAATGGAACGGTACCGAAATATTTTTGTCGGGCATCATTCATGTTGTTTATCTCTCTTTCCTATTTTTCACAACTATCTCGAAACTATTCACGTGCTAAGGCGCTTGTTTATAGTAATTTGCAACTTGCAACAGTCTTCATTTACTTAACTTTACGACGTTCGTTTTGTTTTATTTCTTTAAATATATTTTTATTTATTATTAACTGTTTCTGCGGGTGTTTTGTCGTCTATTGTTGCTGTGTGCAAGTTCTGAATACTATGTTACTAGATAATGAAAGAGTTGCAAGTCTTTTTGTCCGGGTAGCACGTCGTTGCTGTCCTCTCGGGGCGGACCGATACTTATGTCGATTTGTCGGTATGGCTCTTAAGCAATACAGTCGCGCGCACGGAGCCCCGGCAACTAATTGGAATATTAAATGCCGCGCAATCACTGTCTCTCTGCACTTACTACCCAGAGGTGTCTCGGCCCGACGTACTTAGTGACTCGGTGAACACTTGATGGCGTCCCGACGCCCAAAACGACAATGATGGCGCCTCGGCCCACAATACTGAGCGTCTCGACGCCTAGCTTCGACGCCTGACGGTGGCACTCTGCCCTACCGTCGCCACGATTCGCCGACGACCTCCTCGCTTGACCACGTCCGTCCCGGACCGACGCCGGCTCGCTTCTCCCCGCGTCCCGACGCCTAGCTTCGACGCCTGACGGTGGCACTCTGCCCTACCGTCGCCGCGACTCGCCGACGACCTCTTCGCTTGACCACGTCCGTCCCGGACCGACGCCGGCTCGCTTCTCCTCGCGTCCCGACGCCTAGCTTCGACGCCTGACGGTGGCACTCTGCCCTACCGTCGCCGCGACTCGCCGACGACCTCCTCGGCTTCACAACGTCCGTCCCGGACCGACGCCGGCTCGCTTCTCCCTCGTCCCGACGCCTAGCTTCGACGCCTGACGGTGGCACTCTGCCCTACCGTCGCCGCGACTCGCCGACGATCTCCTCGGCTTCACAACGTCCGTCCCGGACCGACGCTGGCTCGCTTCTCTCCGATTTGCGCCAAAAACCCCCCGTCACTTGGCCAGCAAGCTCCGGTTCCCTTTGGGCCAATCAGGAGTCAGCTTACACCCGATGGCCCCGCCTCTCGAGGACAACAATTCCGGCCAGAACCGTATTTATTAAATCATTGCTTAATTTCTTGTCACTATTACATTCATTTACATAAAATGGTTCATTTACTTGTTCACATTATTATCTCTTATTTACTACATATCTATTACACTGTAACAACTAGCAAAGCCATTGGCTGGACTCCTCCCCTCGTGACCAGCTCGGGTGGTGGTTCGAGCGGGGGTGGGGTGATGCCCCAAGACACACTATGCACCTGCTCGTCTCTCCCTCGTCTTCACAAGGACAAAATATATACAATTTCTTATTTTTAACACAAAACTTGGTGTAGTAATGGTATTTCGATGAGAACTATTGCAGTGTGATCGTGATACAATGACGAGGAGAATGAATGGTCGCAAGACATAGTTATTATTGCACATTAATTTATGATGGTTGACACTGATGACTATTGAATATACTAAATCGGGGCGGCGACCATATGGGCCTGTCACAACTTAAGTGTTGCCAACTTCATTGTAGAACAGAAATTATTACAACTAGTAATTAGTAACCCGTCACTGAAATTTTGTAGCTTGTAATTTATTGTGAAATGGGGTCTAGGTCTATATTACAACGTGTACAGTCTTACAAACATTCATTCACTGCACTAGGGGCATCCATCTGTAGCGCTCCTCGTAGACTTGGCAACAACGTCAACCCTGTCCAGTCAGCCCGTTGATCAAAAACAAGAGAATAATTCTGAAATGCTATTGAAAGAGATGTTTTCTAATGGTCCTTTGGCATATGTCACAGCAGTTTTTTTTTTTTTTAATTTAAAGTTTTAGCACTAAACAGTAAACGTTCCTAAGAAATCTCTCTTATAGGTTTTAACACAAATAACCGTTGTCGTATCATATTTAAGAATAAAGTATACGATATTTACCCGATATTCAGTGCCACACACTGAGTGAAGTGAAGTTGTAAAACGCTCGTATTTGTACTTCCCCACACCCAGATATGTTACAGTCTTCTATTTCTCATTCGACTTAAAGTACTTGGCCAATTAAAAATCCGAAACAGCTTTATATTTGTTTCACTGATGACCAATTATGCCTAAGGAGACTAAATATAATATATATATATATATATATATATATATATATATATATATATATATATATATATATATCGAAATGTTTTGATACAAAAATGGCATCTTGTATTTTGAATAACACGCAATATAATTATTAAAATTTATACGGTATTCCGATGTACAATACAATTTCCAGATTTGAAATCCATCCACAAGTTTTCAAGTTACACATGGAATAAATCCTATTCCTGAAAGTGCTGTCATTATCTGGCAGAGAATATTGCTAGACGTGCGGGGCATACAACTTTAAATTATACTCGGCGTCTCGACGGAGCCCGGTAATTTTCTATATCGATATCGTAAAAGTTAATTTTCTGTATTGAGAAAATTAAGTATTGCTACAGGCACAAAAATGTAGGGAAAAAATATGAGATGTCATCGTTTATCTTTTTATAATGCAAATACTTATTTGGTTATATATGTGGGCATCACCGAGATAGAAAAAAAGAGTGGTGACATACATGTAGGATCGACAGTAATGAACCGTACCTAATTAAATTTAGCATGTAAATTTTTATACTTTCTCTCACCAAGACTCTTGGGGCAGATAGTTCCCTTAGATGACAATATAAATTCCAGCTTTATATAGCTGGAGCACAAACACTGCAGCAGCGTATTTCTTTTTTTTATTTTTATTTTTTTATGAGATGCTACTAAACGTGCATTCGATGTCTTTAAATCTAAAAAAAAAAAAAAAACCAATAAAATAATAATCAATTTGAAACTACGCTTCTCTATTGTTGTTTTATAGATATGCTTAGAAACTAGAGTTTCGGTGCACCTAAAAACAGCTAAAAACATGAGTGAAGAGAGTTTGGTCAGCACTTAACATCTAGGTCTTTAGCGTTGGTGAGAGGTGACGTGTTAGTATGGAGCAACACTGGAATGAAGGGGCAAAGAAAACGGGATATCTCCGAGAAAACCCGCCGACTAGCGGCACCGTCCGGCGCGATTCCCACATGCGAAAATCCGGGAACCATCCCGCCGGGAATCGAACCCGGATCGCCGTGGTGGGAGACGAGTAGCACTCTAGCCACTGTGACAACTGCAGCCACAGCTAAAAACGTCTCTTTCAGGCTGCTGCCTTGTAAAAAAATACCAACCGGAATCGTAAAACAAAAATAGAGATGCACGCGCTGGACTTTAGTACGTACTCTCCGTAAATAAGAACGTAGGGTCACTGCTTGTATATCCGTTGGAAAAATATCAAACCTCTGCACATGCGCATTACGGCGATACCGCTGTCGACGCACGACCCTGTCAAGCTCCTACCGCCTGCCTGTGTATTTCCAAACCCCTAATGCGACATATAAAACCTGCTGTACAGGGCATTTACGGATGTTCAAGTGCGATAAAATCATAATTTTATATTTATTTGAAATAATGTTAGTTTTGTAGACGACACTTGTGAGTATAGTTTCCTCCTACGATATAATTTAAACACTCATAGTTTTCTCATAACGGCGCGTCAAAGTAAAAATTTGCATGTTCTGCTGCCATGCAAATGGTGTAAACCAATTGACTTCCGTAAGTGAAACAATTCACAGTGAAATAACATGCCACGGGCTATGTAATAAAACAATTTTTAAAATACCCGGTGAACTATTTTTGTATTTAAAAAAAAATTCTAAATTTTAAACTTTTTTCCTGTTTTTCTGAGATTTTTTTAAAATTCAGAATATTACGTTATGGTCTTTTAAATACTTTATTGTATAGCTCATGGGATGTAATATCATAGTGAATTAATTTATTCAAGCAGGTAAGTTGGTTTTTACTATTTGTATGGCAGCAGAACAAGCAAATTTTGACTTTGTCGCACCGTTATGAGAAAACTATGAGAGCTAAAATTGTTTTGTGAGAGAAAATTGTATTCACAAATATCGTCTACAAAACTAACACTATTTCATAAAGATATAAAATTATGATTTTATCGCACTTGAACACCCTTAACGTGCCTCGTACAAGTGAATACAATGAAAAAGTTCACTACTTTGTCATCCGACCTAGGGCTCTATAATCCGACCTACTCCGCACTTCACTATGGGTACTACACAAAGCAGCACATAGCATTCTCCAAACATAGGCCACACACCAAGCCCACCCATCAAACTACTACATGGTATTACGTGAGTCACCACTCCAAATCACACGTTTACGACTGTACACATTCTAATTATGGAGCTCTATAACATTCCCGAAACGCGAATCCGCATTCACGGACGAAAAATCTCGTGTACCGTCGCACTAGTCTTCACAAGTTAGTATCACAACGTAATCCACGGATGAAAATTACATTGAAACCTCACGTTCCGTCAGGTCTCGGGTGGTAACTACGCTGCCTCTCTCTATTTTAAGTAGGGAGACAACTTGGTTAACCCTAATTAACATTATGTTGATTGTAACATTTGAAAAAAGGGGGAATCATTTTGTTTACATATTTTTGGAAAGATACTGTACGTGGAAATATAAGGTATGGTTACTTTAATAATTATTTACTTGTTTTGAATAACATCATATAACATGACGCTAGGGAGGACGTTGGAAGTTAACGTCTGTGCCTTACGCAGAAGAAACATATTCACAATCCACACTAAAAGTTAATACCCGTGCCGGTAAGTCATGTGCACTATTTCAAGGGCGACGTCTCATACCTTGCTCAATGCAGTTCCCAGTCCAATGCTCCCGTAGTCTGGATGAACATACGCGGCGCGTTCCTTGCCGCTCGTGAAAAGTACGACGGTGGCTCTTCGTCGGTGGAAGGCAGTCCTCGGGGGATCCTTAAGGCGCCCGCCTGGTGGCCGTGTGTTAGTGTGAGTGAGGCACGACGCCAAGGGCTATGTTGACCGGCTCCTGTGTAGAGCGGTATCGCCTCTACAGCAAGACACTGAAACCACGTGAAGTGGTATTGTAGGACACTCGCCCGACTGACACTTTCAGTGGTGACCCCATCTTTTTATTGGTGGAAAGTTTTCAGTAAAGTCCAATACACCTCTTTATTGTAGTTTCACAAGAATCCCTTCAGTAGTTGTTTAGATATAATAGATTGAAACAGCTGTTTTTAGTCATTTTGAGGTGCTCTGGAATGGTCTTTCTAATTAACGTGATGTTTTGAAACTTTATCCCGAGGTCGTTTGAAGTGTTTGTTCTTTTCGTAAATGCACACATTAGAAATACGTTTAGTAGTTGCTTAGATAAAAGCGTTCTGCTAGCACGCTGCAACGCTGGTTACAAGGCAGGCAGGCGGTCGCCTTAAGGGCCAAACACTTTAGCTCCTTACAAGCAGCGCAGTCTTCCAGCTGGCTCTCCTTAAAACGTGCCAGACAATACAGTGTTATAGTAGAGCTATGCATTCTGCCAACCCAGCCGAAACATCTGCATTTCTACAATAGCTCTACTTCCCACACTGTCCCGCTGGTTAGTTTCAAAAATCACGCCGTCGAGGCTTGCTCGACCGCCTCGGCCCCACTGCTTCAGTCGCCGTTCCACGTCAGTCTGTCCCTCCCTCGGCACTACGGTTCTGCCTATCCCTCGCGCACCAGCGCTGCGCGCACCTCAGCTGACCATACTTTGAAATCAACGCCTCCCCGCGGCAACATTACAAAACATATAATAATACAATTACGTGACAAATATACATAAATAAAATTACACAAACATCTGCAAAACACAATATTTGTCTCAACATGTTCAACTTGACTGTGGTATATTGTCATTGTGCTTCCCGTTCCCACACCTGACAGATATGGGTAACTCAAGTACAGATATTGTCCTAGCGGATTGTTTACTAATGATCGGTTTTTACCAACGAAGTTTAAGCAATTTAATCTCGATTAGTGGGTCCATAACCTCGATTAAATAAGTGTAGGGTTTCACCACGTACTTTAAACTCGATTTTCTATCAAATCGAGATTAAATTTTTAACCACCCGAGCTGTAGAAAGCAGTGTTACCTGAAACACAAATCATCTGGAGTCAGAGAATTTCATTCTTTGCGCCATACATGCTGCAAAATATTTGTTTAGGAATAGCCCGTTATAATCGTACAACACAGTAGTCCCTGGCAATGACAAGTTAAGACTTAAATTAAAAATTAAAAATAAATCTCCGGCTCGCAGGTTAGTATATTTCAAATCGATCACACCAGTAGAATTGTTCACATCCACTACATAAAAATAATAAAAAAAAACTAAGAAAGATCTGATGATCTTTAAACAGCTGAACAGATTTCCTTGAGTCATAGCTAAGAACACTATCGATCAAGTCAGATTTCAAACAAAAATAACCGCATCAAAATCGGTCCATTCGTTTAGGAGCTACGATACCACAGACAGACACACACAGCTACACAGACAGACACGTCAAACTTATAACACCCCTCTTTTTCTGTCGGAGGTTAAAAATGATACTCAAAACACAACATAAAGCACAAGTTTCTACTGCAGGAAAATAATAAATTAGAATGAACGTACAGTTGAGATAAATCAGGTAATACTGATAATATATTTAAATTGGGAAATTTATAATTCGAAATTGCTTATAAATTATACTTTTATTCATTAATTTTGTTCTTTCTTTTCAAACAAAGTAAACGTAAATTAAATGGACACACGTATTTGTGCACAAAATTACATAAATTGTGAAAACTCTTATCTTGCAGGGACATTTTTTAAAAATAGGTTTCAACATCAAAAATAAATTACGCAGAACGTTTGTTAGCGTATATTTATCAAGCAAATGAATATGTCTATGTAATCCAGGCAGTAAATAAATACATTAATACAAAAAATATTATAGTAAATGTCCATTTTAACTTAGGATGCATTCCAAATAGATAAGTTAACATAGTAATATCAAACTTGTGTGTATGTATTCAGAATTAAAACTAGGTATCAGTATAAATCGAGGAAACGGATGTGTATGCATACAGTCGCTAGACATGTTACACCGATTTGATACAGTGAACTAGATCCCTGCGTTTAAAACAACTGCTGAATTGTTGTTCAAAGAACAAATTATTGTTTAGAACGAACACCTGTATTGCGAATAAATATATTTAGTTTGTGGAAACAAATCTTTTTCTCAGTGTGTGAAATCTGAAAAATTGAGAATCTTATATTAGGAATGGTGCGTACTTCTATAGCTCTGTCAACGACAGTACACGTCGCAACTATTGTCGACAAGGCCGTGTCTGATGGGGGTGATTCGGAAGGGGAGGGGAGTGGGGCATTTGCCCCGGGCCTCGCGTTCTCGAGGCGTGGGGCATTTGCCCCGGGCCTCGCGTTCTCGAGGGCCTCACTTATTTTACTAGATATGCACATTATTTATGATTTATTTTTAAGTGTAGAGTGCATGTGAAGAAGTCATTGCTATCTGAGATTGCCGACGTCAGAGCTATGACAACGTGGCCAAAAAGTGCACATTGCCAGGCCTTCTAAATTAAAGAGGAGTAGAGGGCAGAGCTACGCTGCCCCGGGCCTCACAATCTCACAAAGTTGACGTGATTGTTGTTCAAAAAGGAGCCTACTATTATCGTTAGTGTTAAATTAGTTGAGTTGCCTGTCTACAACCATTTCTGTCGCTGTGTACAGTCGTTTTTGTCCATCATTCTCGCCATTTTCTTGCACTTGTTTGGTCCTTGTCTGATTATTTCTTTTTCGTTTCCATTATAAACTGACTATATTTCTATTTCGAAATTATTTATGTAACGGAGTCATCTGCAACTCAGCAACACTCGCTAGCAATGGCATATGTACTAAAAATCACTTAATTCGCCATACAACCTCATTGAAAAATCACTCAATAATAATTAATATCTTGGCTTTCGAGGGTGAGCCGCGTCGTATTGGTTGAGGATACCTACGTTTACCTCGCATTGTTGCAGGCAGGGGGTGGCCATGCCGTATTGTATACTGCGCAGGTAAATACTTGAAGTCAGTGTATATGTGCCCCTGTTGCTTTAACAATAATTACACACGTGGTCACTGTAGCCCATACACATTGTTTCCGCCATTAAGAGCCAATGTATTTTATACGAATTTTGAAGAGCAATAAGGTAGAAATGATTTATCGATTGACAAATGTGCCGTGTTTATCTTAGTCTACTTTGCTTCGAGGACAAAATTATGCAATAAAATGTGAACTTAAACAACAGCACGAGTACGTTTTGAAACATATTTCTGTGAGTACCGACATCACTTACTGTTTGTGTTGAGCTAACTTAACACATTTATGCTGGTTTCTGCTATTTAACATTTTTGTGCGCAAATTTGTTCGTTTTATTGCTCTTAGCAAGCAGCTGCACATTAAGCCGCGTTTACACCGGAGCTGACAACATTGCTGCCAGCAAAAGCTGACAACATTTACAAAAATCGTACTTTTTATTCCGTCAACATTTGCTGCCAACAATGCTGTCAGCACCGAAAAGTGTTGGCAGCATTTACCCACCAGTAGTCGGTAAAGATCAAAGAATGTTGTCCAACATATGCTGGCAGCAATGTTGA